>JARKHS020006460.1:0-254925 GCA_030143305.2 Amblyomma americanum
TGCCTGCCTGCCTGCCTGCCTGCCTGCCTGCCTGCCTTGCCTTGCCTTGCCTTGCCCTGCCTTGCCTTGCCCTGCCTTGCCTGCCCTGCCTGCCTGCCTGCCTGCCTGCCTGCCTGCCTGCCTGTCTGCGTGCGTGCGTGCGTGCGTGCGTGCGTGCGTGCCTGTCTGTACGTCTGTTAGTCTGTCCCGTTCCGTCCGTTAGTCCGTCCGTCCGTCCGTCCGTCCGTCCGTCCGTCCGTCCGTCCGTCCGTTCCGTCCGTCCGTCCGTCCGTCCGTCCGTCCGTCCGTCCGTCCGTCCGTCCGTCCGTCCGTCCGTCCGTCCCGTCCGTCCGTCCGTCCGTCCGTCCGTCCGTCCGTCCGTCCGTCCGTCCGTCCGTCCGTCCGTCCGTCCGTCCGTCCGTCCGTCCGTCCGTCCTGTCCGTCTGTCTGTCTGTCTGTCTGTCTGTCTGTCTGTCTGTCTGTCTGTCTGTCTGTCTGTCTGTCTGTCTGTCTGTCTGTCTGTCTGTCTGTCTGTCTGTCTGTCTGTCTGTCTGTCTGTCTGTCTGTCTGTCTGTCTGTCTGTCTGTCTGTCTGTCTGTCTGTCTGTCTGTCTGTCTGTCTGTCTGTCTGTCTGTCTGTCTGTCTGTCTGTCTGTCTGTCTGTCTGTCTGTCTGTCTGTCTGTCTGTCTGTCTGTCTGTCTGTCTGTCTGTCTGTCTGTCTGTCTGTCTGTCTGTCTGTCTGTCTGTCTGTCTGTCTGTCTGTCTGTCTGTCTGTCTGTCTGTCTGTCTGTCCTGTCTGTCTGTCTGTCTGTCTGTCTGTCTGTCCGTCCGTCCGTCCGTCCCGTCCGTCCGTCCGTCCGTCCCGTCCGTCCGTCCGTCCGTCCGTCGTCCGTCCGTCCGTCCGTCCGTCCGTCCGTCCGTCCGTCCGTCCGTCCGTCCGTCCGTCCGTCCGTCCGTCCGTCCGTCCGTCCGTCCGTCCGTCTGTCTGTCTGTCTGTCTGTCCGTCCGTCCGTCTGTCTGTCTGTCTGTCTGTCTGTCCGTCCGTCCGTCCGTCCGTCCGTCCGTCCGTCCGTCCGTCCGTCCGTCCCGTCCCGTCCGTCCGTCCGTCCGTCCGTCCGTCCGTCTGTCTGTCTGTCTGTCTGTCTGTCCGTCCGTCCGTCCGTCCGTCCGTCCGTCCGTCCGTCCGTCCGTCCGTCCGTCCGTCCGTCCGTCCGTCCGTCTGTCTGTCTGTCTGTCTGTCTGTCTGTCTGTCTGTCTGTCTGTCTGTCTGTCTGTCTGTCTGTCTGTCCGTCCGTCCGTCCGTCCGTCCGTCCGTCCGTCTGTCTGTCTGTCTGTCTGTCTGTCTGTCTGTCTGTCTGTCTGTCTGTCTGTCTGTCTGTCTGTCTGTCTGTCCGTCCGTCCGTCCGTCCGTCCGTCCGTTCGTCTGTCTGTCTGTCTGTCTGTCTGTCTGTCTGTCTGTCTGTCTGTCTGTCTGAGAACTCGCGCAATGAACCAAAGAGCATGAAACGTTAAAGCTTATGCGCAGTGAGTGCATCAAGCGGGGCTACGTAACCTGCGCTACGGGTGGTCGTAAGCTAGCTCCTTCACCACCGCCTTGCGACACTAGATTCCGAGACGACAAAAGCCGCACAGACTTTGTCTTCTCATGTGAGCAAGTTCTCGCAGCAACAGTGTTGCGTGAGGGGCGTGCCAGCGGTCAATCCTGCCAGAGCAGCGTACGTTCGATCATGGAAGCGAGCACGACCACCCTCTCATTTTGTCGACAACAGATCACCTCGACACCAAAAGAACCTCAGCTTAGTGGGCGCATACTGGTGCAGAAGTGTGCCGGATCATCGGTTGCCTTCCGATGACACAGTGGACCACACGGCTTGTTGGAGCACGTACCTGGCACTGCGTACCAGGCATTACACTACGCCGATCCCTAAGCTGGAAATATGGCATCCTCACGCGTTGTATATAGCAACTTTGGCATATTTATTATCTGTCTTTGAGAAGTACAAAATGTTAGAGTGAGGAATCACACGCGCGGAATTCAACGCGACACCATCGGCTTGACGCGCGATGATGACCGTATCTGATATGAGGAAACACCAAATGGAGCCACTTAAGGTGAGGAAGTCCAAGCGCAGATGCAACGCATTTTCGTCTATAGTCGTCGCTGGCATAAGCATTGCCACACTTTGTTCATGAGTATTCACATAGACACCGTAGTCATTAATAGGTGGTCGCTCAAATTCGCATTCGAGTGAGGAAACAAAGCTGCAAGTTCTTTTTGTTATATTAATTTGGAAGATGCTACATCATTTTGAACGTTTGTAATGTCTTTTATATAGCAGGGATAGACCACTAATGTAGTCTAAAACCAGCCACTGTTTACTTCTCGTACAGATGCACATCGTAATCCTTTGCTAGAAGACACGGTGGCTGCGGACACTAGCGATCGCTCTCTGTACAGCCGACCTTTTTGCGGCAATCAGAGCATGTGCCCATCCATTGTTCTTTCATAATGACAGATCACGAAACGTCTGATCGTGACGCATTAGAGCGCGAAGAACGTCCCATATGAAATGCGTCATTAAACATTTGCCCATTACCGGGAATCGCAAGATGCATCTTAGCTATAAATAGTCCAAGAATGAATCCTGTCAAAGAAAATATGCGAGATGCGCCACTAATTGCACCGTCAAACTTAAACGCGATGTAGGAAGGAGTGGGCATAATTACGTTTTAAAGTCACTTCAACCTTTAAGCAAGTGAAGAATATCGTCTTGGGGAACAAAGCCCCAGTAAAAATGCACCTCATGCAGGTTAAAGTGTCTCTTCTCCAGATAATGACTGTCTTGTTATCAGAGTTTCCTGGAAGAAACGGACATACTGAAAAGCTTTTGAAAGAACGCCCTCCGGCTTGTCTTCAAGGTATTCAGGCTCAGGATGCTTATTAGAGGTTTAGAAAAGTTGGTGGCTACAGGAGAACTAGTTACTTTATTAATTCTTGGTTTTGGGGGAAGGGAAATGGCGCAATATCTGTCTCATATATCGTTGGACACCTGAACCGCGCTGTAAGGGAAGGGATAAAGGAGGGAGTGAAAGATGAAAGGAAGAAAGAGGTGCCGTAGTGGAGGGCTCCGGAATAATTTCGACCACCTGGGGATCTTTAACGTGCACTGACATCGCACAGCACACGGGCGCCTTAGCGTTTTTCCTCCATAAAAACGCAGCCGCCGCGGTCGGGTTCGAACCCAGGAACTCCGGATCAGTAGTCGAGCGCCCTAACCACTGAGCCACCGCGGCGGGAGAACTAGTTCGCAAATGCTGCTTTCTAGCAAAGAATTTTCATGGTTTAAAGCTGGCGCAGGGAGCTGAAAGTCGGTTCATTTCTGGTGAATCGCTGGAAAAAAGCAAGAAAAGTGTTTTTCCCTGGAAAGTTTTCGTTTTTCTCTATTGTTCAAATGTGGCCGAAAATAGGTGTTTTGTCACACGCTACTCATACCGGTGCAGAAATACGTCTATAGCCCCGGAGTACACCTGTAGGTAACATCATTCTCAGAGGTCCTTATGCCAGTATCGCGCAGAAGTAGAAATCCCGAAGCATAGCTGCTGCTGACCCCGCACTTAACGAGACAACATAACATTTCGTGCCATCTGAAGCCAACAGACGGGTCAGAAATTCTTGAAGGATTAATACTTATTTGTAAGTTGTAGTTTGTAATTTGTTGTAGGCTATTAAAGTGAAAATATTTGAGGGTAGCGAGATGTGTGTCGCGCACTCCGGCGCGGTATTAGGGGTCTGTTTTATATCTATTTCGAGTCGCAGTGTCGCACAGTTTCCGGGCACGCATGCTAAAAGTTTTAGAAGCGAAGCTCACAGGCGAGAAGTTAGAATCTTGCGAAAAGTGTACTGGCGCACCGGATCACCCTCTGAAATCACGTGCAAGCTTTTGCACTGAGCTCGAGGGCCGCATAATGAGGTGTTAATTTTGGGGCCAACGCGGCTCAAACGCCACCCTTGTGCTACTGCCGCTCTATTGACTTCCACTGGTACACCTAGTGAAAGTGGGGCTTGCGTGTATTTTGTAATTCTTTCTTTTTTTCTTCTACCTGAAAAGAAATTATTTTGTTTTTTTGGGGAAACGAAATGGCGCAATATCTGTCTCACAAATAGGCGGACACCATAACCGCGCCGTAAGGGAAGGGATAAAGGAGGGAGTGAAGAAGAAAGGAAGAAAGAGGTGCCGTAGTGGAGGGCTCCGGGATAATTTCGACCACCTGGGGATTTTTAACGTGCTTTTACATCGCACAGCACACGGGTGCCTTAGCGTTTCGCCTCCTTCGAAACGCAGCCGCACCGGTCGGGTTCGAACCTCGAAACTCCGAATCAGTAGCCGAGCGCCCTCACCACTGAGCCACCACAATGCTCGACCTTTCTGGAAAAGTGCGAGAAGACCAGCGGTTGGTTAGTTTCGAGAATTTTGCGCGAAAATCAAAAGATGGCGCGCACGGGAGAGAAAGCAGTTGGTTGGTGGCAGCAGTAGGAGACAGTCTTCTCGCGAGTTCACTGAGGTGAAGCTGACGGCGGTCTCCCCTCTGCAGACTCTGGCCTATAGTGCAGCAGGAGGCAGACTCCTCGCTCGGTGCGGGCTCTGGCTTGAATCTGCTAGCCTACGACCGCTGAACTCCTAGCCACCTACTGAATTTACTTTCATCTGATGCTGGACGCACCTGACTGTTTGAATAGTTGGATGCTCATTGACGTGGACACACGCAGTTTCCCGCCTGCGGGGCATTTTTGTAGGCGTTAGCATCACTTATTTCTTAGGTCTCGTAATTTGTGCACAAGGTTTGTGGGTGTAATTATTCGCAACATGCATGTTGCAAATGTGGGTTTGGAACGAGCGTCGCTGACTAATAATAACAACAGAGGAGTCAGCTGGGCCAGTTGGTTCATGACAGAATTCAAAGCGCTACAGACAGGACAAGGTGAAAAAGGAGACGCAACACACCAGCGCTACTAACAACTGAAAGAAATTTATTGCTACAAGAGCAATATATACCCTTTGGCACGTTCACTGCGTAAAAACATGAAAAATAGAAGGTAAAACAGTATCAAGATTCTGTGCATGATCAGTCATCGAGGAATCTAACTTCTTTTCTTTTTAGCGTTAAGGAGGGCGCGCTAACGCAGGTTATCCCTCTGCAATGAATAAGATAAGCTTCATACATTTCGCGCACACGCTGATGCTGGTATTTTCTCAGAACCGTGCTTTTGTCAATGTTAGCCGTGCGCTTGCATATTGCCACGTGGTCAGGTGAGTTTTTCCTGGCGCCATCTTTTAAGTCTTTGCTATGCTCCCGTAGCCTATCGTTTAGGCAGCATCCTGTCTGCCCTATGTAAGATGACCCGCATGATAGTGGTATCTCATACACGACTTCTTTTTTGCCGTCAGCGAACTTTCATGTTTCTTTTCGCATAATTTTGACGCTGGGCGATCCTTGTTTACCAAGTTGCAAAGCTTTTCCAACTTGTTTGGGGCAGAAAAGACGAGCTTCACGTTGGCCCGGCTCATGACCTTTTTCAAAGGATGGCTTACCCCATGCATGTAGGGAATCACCACAGTGCTTGCTTGGTCCACTTGCCTCTGGCTAGCTGTGCAAGCTCGAGTTAAATCTTTCACCAACTTGTCGCACACACTGCGTAGAACGGTATCCGGGAAACCCGCAATGCGAAGTCTGCAGTTGGCGCTTGAAGCTCTCATCAATACGATGATTGCATGACCGGTTACGGCTATTCAAGGCACTTGTGGCGATTGATCTTTTGACTAGCTTTGAGTGTGCTGAACTGTAAGGCAGAAAGCCTTTCTTTGAGCGTGGAGAATAGCTCCAACAGATGTGCTTTGGGTTTTGTAAAAAGTCGCAAATGAAGGAACTGAAGCTGGCTTTCTGTCGGCGATTCCAACGTCAGAGTGAAGTGTTTTAGCGTTTCTGAGAAAGTCTTGAAAATCCTCTCTACATCATTCTGTGAACTTGCAGCAGATTCTTTGTAGATGACCAAAAAATCGTCCACATAGCGAAAAACGCTAACCACACTGCTGTTTTCCAGAGCTTTTTCCAAAATTCTGTCATAGTGGCCGAGTAGCAGATCGCTAAGAATCGGCGCTACGCACGATCCTATGCAGACCCCTTCTTTCTGGATGTAAAGCCCATCTTGGAAAGATATGAAGGTTGAGTTGAGATAGAAACCCAAAACTTCATGAAAGTGGTACTTCAAGGACTGCTTAGAGTTGGCGTGTTTCCGGGATGCCCTTCCGCGTGGAGGGGAAAAACGCTTTCTTCAGTCCCTTCGCACTCTATCTCAAACATCTGACTTTCTGTGGAGAAAGTTTCTACCAAACCTTCCGAAAAAACACCCACGTTCCGCTGGGCGCCAAACAGTGCATATTTTTGATTCCACAGAAATACCTGTGGAAGCAGCAAAAGCCTTGGACCTGGGACCAAAGTTTTGTGTGGAACCTCGCCTCGATACGTTCGAGCTTCTTTCTCTAGTCAGACAATGTGCTGCAAAAGCACACCCAGAAGATGCCGAAAGATGTATCAGCGAAGGCGGAGACACCCTAAAGAATGCGCCTGCGAAGAAAGCTCAGATGAATCTCTTCAAAGTAGCAGCAAGCCTCAAAAAGAAAGACCTTCGGCTCTTGACTTCCGATAAGAAGGGTGGATTTGTTGTTTTGCCTACTGGTACGTTTTGGGGAAAAGCTCAAGAGGCCATCAAGGCAAATTTTCGAAGAGTGGACAAGGTTAAGCCGGAAGCTGTGAGGAAAAAGGCAAGAAAGCTTTGTGACGAATGTGGTTTAACCAAGATTGGGCAGGCTTTAATAAAGGCTAAGGATGCGAGTTTGAATGCTTTTTTCAAGGTGAAGACCCACAAAGAAGGCTGGCCTTTGAGAACAATCGTGTCGGAACGAGGTAGCTGGCAACATGTCTTGGGGCGGTTCCTCCAAGACTCCCTCGCCTTGTTAACTATGGACGACCCTTACTTGATTAAAAAGCCTAAGCAGGTCTCAAAGTACCTACAAGAACAGTGCACAGAAGGAGCAAGCCTCTTCTCGATCGACCTAAAAGACCTGTACTATTCGCTACCCCACGAACGCTTGTTTGAAATAGTTAAGGAAAGGATTGATGCTGTGGGAGTTGTAAGATTTCAAAATGACTGCGTAGTAAGCTGCGACAACTTTCTTGAAGTCTTGGGGTTCTATCTCAACTCAACCTTAATATCTTTCCAAGATGGGCTTTACATCCAGAAAGAAGGGGTCTGCATAGGATCGTGCGTAGCGCCGATTCTTAGCGATCTGCTACTCGGCCACTATGACAAAATTTTGGAAAAAGCTCTGGAAAACAGCAGTGTTGTTAGCATTTTTCGCTATGTGGACAATTTTTCGGTCATTTACAAAGAATCTGCTGCAAGTTCGCAGAATGATGTAGAGAGGATTTTCAAGACTTTCTCAGAAACGCTAAAAGACTTCACTCTGACGTTGGAATTGCCGACAGAAAGCCAGCTTCAGATCCTTGATTTGCGACTTTTCATAAACCCAAAACCCATCTGTTGGAGCTATTCTCCACGCTCAAAGAAAGGCCTGCTGCCTTACAGTTCAGCACACTCCAAGCTAGTCAAAAGATCAATCGCCACAAGTGCCTTGAATAGCCTTAACTGGTCATGCAATCATCGTATTGATGAGAGCTTCAAGCGCCAACTGCAAAGACTTCGCATTGCGGGGTTCCCGGATACCGTTCTACGCAATGTGTTTGACAAGTTGGTGAAAGTTTTAACTCGAGCTTGCACAGCTACCCAGAGGCAAGTGGACCAAGCAAGCACTGTGGTGATTCCCTACATGCATGGGATAAGCCATCCTTTGAAAAAGGTCATGGGCCGGGCCAACGTGAAGCTCGTCTTTTCTGCCCCAAACAATTTACAAAAGCTTTGCAACTTGGTAAACAAAGATCGCTCAGCGTCCAAACTATGCGAAAAGAAACATGAAAGGAAGTTCGCTGACTGCAAAAAAGAAGTCGTGTATGAGATACCGCTATCATGCGGGTCATCTTACATTGGGCAGACAGGACGCTGCCTAAACGATAGGCTACGGGAGCATAGCAATGACTTAAAAGATGGCGCCAGGAAAACCTCACCTGACCACGTGGCAATATGCATGTGCACGGCTAACATTGACAAAAGCACGGTTCTGAGAAAATACCAGCATCAGCGTGTGCGCGAAATATATGAAGCTTATCTTATTCATTGCAGAGGGATAACCTGCGTTAGCGCGCCCTCCTTAACGCTAAAAAGAAAAGAGGTTAGATTCCTCGATGACTGATCATGCACAGAATCTTGATACTGTTTTACCTTCTATTTTTCATTTTTTTTACGCAGTGAGCGTGCCAAAGGGTATATATTGCTCTTGTAGCAATAAATTTCTTTCAGTTGTTAGTAGCGCTGGTGTGTTGTGTCTCCTTTTTCACCTTGTCCCGTCTATAGCGCTTTGAATTCTTTCTGTAATAATGACAAGCCTGCAGTTCTAAAACGATCAAGCTCGCGTTTTCCCCTTATCTTCATGATAGCCCTTTGAGCGAAAAATATGGAAGTGGCATTTTTCGCTCGTCGGGGTGAAAACCTAAGCAGGCGCTATATATAGTTTGTATCTACTGTGTCCCGAAAAAAAGGTTTTTTTCAGCCAAAATAAAACGGATAGCGAAGAAGGGTAAGTTTGGTGGAAAATTAAGGATTGCCGACAACGGTTTTCGTTAGCCCGCCTTGTATGGCAGCTATCGAAAGAACGCTGTTCACGCAGCTCTTTTTCGATTGCAGCGTTGCGAAAGGTCACAACGAAATAGAAAAACCAACAGCTGGGGCGGTGATGATTCTTTGACAGAAAACAACTCCATTCATCCATTCTTTCCTCTATAATCTCTTTACTGCAGCATTGAGCGCTTTTTTTTTATTCGGAACAAAGAAAATGTGGCCGCGTGTGTACTGCCAATGGTTCCTGTATTCTTGAAGGAAGCTGAACACCACATACCTCTCCGGGCTGTACTCTGGGCAGTATATAATATAACGTTCTGTGTCCACGCACACACCACATAAAGAACACAGCGCAGACGACGCCTTGCCCGTCTTATCCATCCAGTCAGGAGTAGGAGCAGAGACCGTGCAAATTCGATGCAGTAGAGTGGCCTGGGATCTTCTCACTCCCATGGTCACACATGGCTTGTGGGGCGCGCTCCAAAGGGTACAAAAAGGATCGAGCACCGTTTCTCTGTAGAAACTTTTTCCATCTTAAGGTAATATTTTTATGCATTTTTTGACAGATCTTTACGGGTGAGACTGTCTGCCACCTCACTGCCTCTGACTCCTATGTGAGATGGAACCCATTGGAAGTATAGAGTAAAGCCTCTGCTGTGAAGATTCTGCACCAAGCGTAGAAAACTTATAGACAATGCATCAGTAGGGAATCCGCGCTATAACCTCTGAAAGGCAGATTTTGAATCAGTTAGGTGACAACAGGTTGATCCGGACAAGACCCTAACTACAGTAAAGCTGCCTCAATAGCAATTCTTTCGGCCGTTGTGGAAGATACGACAGCAGTAAAGCGTACAGACTGAAAAAAGTCCAAAGAAGGAAAGTAAAAATCCGCTGCGCTAGCTTGTTTGACCTTTCCTACAGAGTCATCCGTGAAAATTTGAAGATGGCCGACATAACTCTATTTCCAAATGTTCAAGTATGAGCGAACCCGTTGCTGCCAAATGAGAGCTGCGCTTTGCGCTCACATTGGCAGTTGTGAGCTTACAGTTGAGGGTCAGAAATGACCGGGGGGGTTTCGATCGTTTCCTTTGCCTTCGGACATTAAGGCCTAAAGAACTAAGAGTATTAAGTGCCAATAAGCCTTCGACTCATATCTCTTGCAGAGCCGTTGGAGAAGGGATCGCCCAGCTACCATCTCTCCTAGGCGGCCAAGATGCATTCGTAGCCTCTAAGAAGCGACACGGCTAAGATGTTTCGGTAGAGACGCATGAAGTACTGCCTTGTTCGCAGCCGCCTGAGGAACTCCAATGGCTCTTCTTGGACCCTTTGTATGGAGAACTTCGAGACGTTCAAGCTGTGATGCCGAGGAGGAAATTAGAAGTAATTTATACATTGTGCGACTGGCCACCAGCGCTTCATGAAGCTTTACCATTGAAGAAGGATGGTATCCCCATTTCTCACTTCCAGTTATACGAATCACATTGAGACGCGAAGATAGAGATGAGACAATCGCGTAGACAGCTTTTCGCCACTGCAGACGGGAGTCAATAATGACGCCCAGAAAACGCGTGTGATTAAATTGACGGATGCAAGTGTGACCAAGGTTTATCTTCAACCACGCTTGACGTCTTCCTACACCTGGAAACAGAACAAAACCGGATTTTTTCACTGATAGAGACAATCCTACACCTTGAAGGTAAGCTTGTACCGAAAGTAGAGCCTGTCTAGCTATCAGGACTAATCGCTTGGGTTGGTAGCCAGTAATCCAAATACAGATGTTGTTAGCTTACACTGAAATACGCACTTGCCTGCAATTTTTTGCAACGAATGGGAAGGCCAGCCATTACGACGTTAAAGAGCATGGGGAAAGAACACTTTTTTCAGGCACACCTCGTGATAGAACCCTCTTGGTGCTCACGTACCACACGATCACTTATAAACTTGTAAATGAATTTAACATATGGCTCTGTATGCCCATGCCTTGCAAACTCTTCAGAACTGAGCTCTGAAGCACGTTGTCATAACCTTTTTTAACGTCAAGAAAAATGGCTAAGGTGGAAAGGCCGAAAGCTCTCTGGCGCTAAGAGTGACTCCCAAAGTCTAAGACGCTATCGTGGGCAGTAAGACCTCGGCGGAATCCTGTCATACATGTTGGCAGTGCCTTGCTGTCCTCAAGCCACCACGATAAGCGTTCATTTACCAGCTTCTCCATCACCCTAGCTACAGAGGAGGTCAATGACACAAGGCGTTACGAGGCAAGGTCCGTCATGTCTTTGCCAGGCTTCAGTGCTGGAACTACATATGCCACCTTCTATGACGGAGGAACGTCGCCAGTCTCCGAACTCGAGTGATGAAGTTTAGGAGCTCCTGTCTGAGTTGCAAGGGAGATTATTCAGCATTTGATTGGTGATGCCATCGGGACCTGGTGAACACCGGCGCCGCAGGCCACTGAGCGCAGTCTGAAGCTCCCTCAACGTGAACGGGACGTCCATAATAGAACTGGAGCAAGCAGGTGGTGTTTATATATCCGTTCCTGAATTAGCACGTACAAGTTCGTCTTCAACCTACTCTGCCGAACACGCAATTAGTTATTCCTTGCGTATTGCTAGAGCTTCAAAAGGCTTCCAAGGGTGAGATTCTCCAGCAAGGCTGCCAATAACTCGCCATATTCTCGCCATCGGTGAGAACACAGTCAAACCAGCGCAGAATGAGGCCCATTGCGACCTGCAGAGCTTGTTCGTGTGCCGTCTAATGGCAGAATTCAGCGTATTGAAAGTCGCCTTCATGTCCCTGTCGTCCTTCTTCAGCATGAGTTGTCGCTCCGCCCTTCTTCTCGCTGCGCAAATTTCTTGAGTTTTTAAATCCGGGGCCTGAAAATGACCAGGTAACTTGACCGCCGTAGTTGCTGCCATCTTACTAGAAATCATCTTCTCAATAACATAAGAAAAAACACGTTCTAGGTGCTCTTTAGTTCTATTTAAATGCGTCCCTCATAGCCTTAGTCGCCTCGGGACGTTAAACCCTCATAAGCCCAAGTTGTATTGAAAATTCACGTTTCGTCCCTCTCAGATATATCCGCAGCGATGGTTCATTGGCTATATAATTAGGCTGTTCAACCCAATGTCGTAGGTTTAATTTTTATTGTCACCGGCTGAATTTTATGAAAGCTAACTGCTCAATTGCGGTCATCCAAGTTCGCGCTTAATATACCTATACAATAAAAATGAATGTGCAAGCCAGCGCTGTGGCTAGGTTCATAGGAAATAGAGCAGATGAGCAATCGGTAAAGCAGTTTTTGTTACACAGATTTTTTTTCTTAAAACGTAGTTAGAATGATTATCCTGCTTCTGAAGATGTGAGCCTGAACGAACGTGTCTGCTCAAGTTTTCGTGAATTAATGTTTCAGGATAGCTTTTACATAATGCGGCACGTCCTAATAACCTCACCAATTTTGGCTTCCTCTTTCAAAATATGTGTTATGGATTCAAACAAGGTAAAAATAACAGTTGCTCATGTTCCGGATTCTAGTTTCGGGTTCGCATACTTTGCGCAGAAGATTCATATAAGAAAATAAAGATTTTCTTGAAAGCTTGAAGACCAAGTAGTAGAAACAGGCAGAGCTATTATGGTGACTTATTGCCAAGTTACATCGTATCGGCACGAGATAAATTTTGGAGAAGCATTAGCCCCATATCAAAGCAATGTGAGGCCTTTAATATGAATGGCGCGTTGACTTATGTCAGCAAAGAAATAGCAAACCTTTTTATGCAAATTTCAAATCTGTATTTACCCAAGATTATGGCAGTTTACCTGGCTATGATGTTATATACCTGCCTCCTATAGCTGATGTTCAGAAAACTGAAGAGGGCATTTTCAATATGGTTCTCAATCATCGCATCCGAAATTCTTCCAGCCCATATGATATCTCGAATGGATTTCTTAAACTCTGTGCGGAATGGGTCTCAAAATAATGACATGTTTTGTAAACACAATCCTTGCGCCTTGGTCAAGTGCCAAGCAACTGGAACACTGCCAGAGTCAAGCCACTCCATAAAGCAGGAAATGAAGCAGCACATTCGGAACTACCTCCAAATTTCATTAACGTCAACCACTTGTAAAATCTTCGAGCACGTAATTCACAAACATATTTTGGCATTCCTTGGGGAACGTCCACTTTCTAACAACTCACCAGATGGTTTTCGAAAAAGCTACTAAAAATACCTCAATTGTTTCAAACAATACAATGACTTCGCAAATGCTATAAAACAACGGTAATCAAACAGTCGGCTTTTTTATGCATTTTTATATATTTCGGACAAAGTCTCAATTATGAAACACTTCATAAATTACTGCATTATAAAATGCGGCACAAAACTGCTAAAACTCGTCAGCTCATTAACTGACACATGTAGTGACTGACTGACTGGACCGCTATATATGTATACATTCGGTCCGCTATACATACTTAAGAAACAAGGGGCACACATCCAGGGACAGTTTTGTATCGAATTCAGTAGGCAATTAAAACCCTATGGATTATGGTATAGAAATAAAAGCACAATTAATAAGTAATCAATGTTTACATGCAGTTACTAATTGAAGCGTTACCATATCGCAACGCAAGCCGAATTCTAGGCCTACCTTGACCCCCCCCCAAACGAAGCAAATTCCGTTTGGGACGTATCTTGAAGGCGTGTAATTCGACAATGAGTACACTGCATCGTAATTTCTATGATAGATGGCGCTAGGCATCGATCGCTTCTCTGGGTGGAAAAGTTTGTGTTACTTTTCCAAACCGCGCGCTAAGGGGTTTCTTCACTGGCCCCGCTGTTCATCTATGTGAGGATGCACGCACTCCAATATGTCGACGATGCGTCACATCGACGCCAGCAAATCCTTAGCTTAGGGCAGACGAACTGATGTAGGAGTGTAACAGAGAATCGTTTGCGTTCCACTCCTGCTCAGTGGCAGCCGTACGGCCTGGTGGGGGAGTGCGCACCTGACTCTGGGCATCTGCAGCAGCCATCCGGTAATCCGGTATAGTTTCAGTTGAGCATACATACGCTCAGCTGAATATTCCATCACTACGCTGCGTAAGCACCAACTTCAGAACTCTGACCGAAGGACTTCAGCTAGCAACTTCAGTTAGGCTGATCAAACGAGCGCGAAATTCAATGCGACGTCATTGGTTTGACTTGCGATGACGACCGTTCCTGAGACATGGATGCCGCCCAAGTAGCAACCTTAGGTGAAGGGCTTCAAGAGCAGAAGAAAGGTATTTTCGTAGGCGACCTTTAAAATAAGCCTCACAACGCTCTGTTGTTGAATATAATAATAATAACTTGTTTATTTCCATCAGTGATGGGGGAGACTGCGGATAAAAGCCGCTTGACAACAAGCGACTTGACTGAAGCCCGCAGCCTCCCTACAAAGCAGGCAGCGATAGGACAACAACAGCATAAAAAAAAAAAACTCGCAGAAAGCACAATATTCAAAATTAATGCACGCACACTTGATAGTCACAACAGGTAAACATAACAAAAGGCAAGATAACACTTTTAGTTGTTATTGTAAGCAAGGATTGTTAATGAAATGTTGGCGTAGGGTTCGTACAGAAATCGTATGCAAATCTATACCTGATTTGTGAAATGAATTTAAAAGGGTTGGCAGTGTGTATGACACTTTTTGCCTGGAATAATTTACCCGCGCAGTGACCACTTTCCACGGTTCTGTGTAACGGGTGGTGTAGGAATGTGTGTTTTTATCGAGATCTGATAATTCATGAAAAAACTTGAGATTTTCTTTCACCTCCCGTTTGAAAGCCAGACTTAACTTATAGTTATAAAGATTAAACGCGCGTATTATGTTTGCTTTCGAAAATAGCTGTGAAGTATGGGAATGATACGGTACATTAAAAAGTGCTCGAACAATTTTTTTTTGAAGTATATGTATTCTTTCAAGATTTGTACGTGTCGTGGTACCCCATACCAATACACAATAATACAAAGAAGAAAAAAAGAGAGTATTGTAAATAAGAAGCTTTATATTGAAAGGTAATATAGCTCTGTGTCGCGCCGTCATACCAACAACACGAGATAGCTTCCCTGACACAGATTCAATGTGCGCATCCCAAAGCATATTTTGTGTGAAGATAACTCCAAGTATTTTAACACTACTATCTATTTCGATTTTTTCGTTCTCGTAAAGAAGGGTGATTAGACTGCTGTTTATTTGCTTCGATTTCGGTCTGAAAATTACGGCTTTTGTCTTTTTTGTATTAATTTGTAGACTGTTTGCTGCTGACCATTTATGAAGGGATCTTAGAGCAGAGTTGGCTTTATTCTGAAGGCTACTAGGTTCAGGTGATGAAAAAAATATACTAGCGTCATCAGCGTATAAAATGTATTTTGCATCTCTGTAGATATGAACTAAGTCATTTATATAGACTATAAAAAGGAACGGGCCAAGAATACTGCCTTGAGGAACACCTCTGTTAATTGGTTTCAAATCTGAACGGCAGTTCTCTATTTGTACATATTGATGGCGATGATCTAGGTACGATTTTATGAGATTTTGACTGTGTCCTCGAACGCCGTAAGTCTCAAGCTTTTCAAGTAATATGGAATGATGGATGCAATCAAATGCTTTAGTGAAATCTATGTAAAGGCCGAGCACAAAATTCTTGTTGTCAAACTGCGACAGAATAAATTCTTTTTGTTCAAGTAGTGCTAATTCTGTCGATCGGCGTTTTCTAAATCCAAACTGGGCAGAGGAAATAAGATTATGCTTATCAAAAAAATTAGACATTTGCATATGTATTAGCTTCTCTAATCCCTTGGATAGCACCGGTAAAATGGAAATAGGCCTGTAATTTTTGATATCGTTTACGTCACCTTTCTTAAACAGGACCGAAACTCTTGCAATCTGCATCCTCCTCGGAAAGATAGCGCTCGCCAAAGACATATTAAAAATACAAGTGAGATATGGAGAAAGAATATCGAGCACATATTTGATTGGCCGGACCTGCATGCCTTCTACGTCGCAACTTGAGCTATTTTTGAGTGAAAGGAAAACTGACTGTACCTCAAGTTCCGTAAAAGGGCGAAAAAAAAGTGAAAATTGATTTCTATCAGGCAGTAATGTCGAAATATCAGTCGATGCACAACTATTGGAGTAGCCCACAAAATAATCGTTAAACGTATTTGCTAGAGCAATTCCCGATATTTCTTTGCCACCAAGAAGTAGCTTTTCTACACGCGGAGATGACCTGCGACGATTCAAGAGGGTATTTAACTTCTGCCATAAAATATCAGGTTTATTCGAGCAGCTGTCAAATTCGGCATGAAAATAGAATTTCCTATGCACTTTTAGTTTTCTGTTCAGTTTGTTTCTAAATGATTTATATTCCTTTAATACGCATGGATCCTTGGTCTTAATAAACTTGTGGTAGAGTGCATTTTTACAATTTATTTGTTTTAACAATTCGGGAGTTATCCATGGCTTTCTTATCTTTTTACCCAGTCTAAACTTCTGTTCTGGGAAATGGCGCTTATATATTCGAGAGATCTCATCAATAAGCTTGCTGTACGCGATGTCTACGTTATCTGTTTCCAGAATTTCCTTCATGTCGCAACACTGTAACTCAGCTCTGAAACTATCTAAACCAGTCTGTGTAATGGTCTGGAGGGAAACGTACTGATGCTTTTTGTTTGATATAAGATTATGTTTTCTTAACAGAAAAAATATTGGAAGGTGGTCACTTAGGTCGTATGATATTACACCACTAGCAGCGTTTGTAGAATCGGCATTTGTAATAAACAGATCAAGCAGTGTTTCGCTTTCGGTTGTGATCCTAGTTGGCGCACGGATGACATTTTCATATCCGTTTGAGGTTAAAATGGTTAGCATGGCCTTTTGCGGTGCAGAGATGGTCAACATGTCAATATTGAAATCCCCGGCAGACACCAAGTAATTACCAGTTTCTGAAGTAAATGACAGCAGTTGCTCATAAAAAGAAAAGAAGCTAGAAAGGTTTCCATGTGGTGGTCTGTAGCAAACAGAAAACGTATAGTCATTCACGCAAGCTGTTATAATTTCAAAATCATCACAGCAGATACAAAAGTCGGAAAGCAACTCGCAGTTCACATGCTCTCTTAACAACAGCATTACACCACCGCCCCGACGATTTGTTCGATTCACACTGTACGACCGGTAGGACGGAAAATTGGGCAGCTCGCGGTCATCCCTGCACCAAGTTTCACTAAGCATGACTGCATCAAACAAAAAATTAAAACCAGTGATGAAGTCATTTATGTCGGTTTCTTTGCTGTACAGCGAGCGAACGTTTAGGTGAAGGCATTTCAGTGAAACAGCATGGTGACTTGAGACAAAGGTGTTTAACTCATGCGGAAGAATATGACTGTGACTAGCCATTTTTAACAAAAATTAATCTTGACACGGCCTATAGTCAGCAGGCTTAGGTTGGAAGGTCTGACCTGTGACGCACTACTACCACAGAGTCACCGTCGGCTTTGCGCAGCAAGATTTTTCCGTTCCTGTGCCACACGTACTTGCACTCGTTTTGTTTGGCCCAATCCTTAGCCTCTCGAAGCAGTTGCCGGCTTTGACTGGTCATGTTTTCTTGGATGAACAGGTTAGATTTCTCTTCTTTTAGTTTAGAGCGGTTATTCAGCCATTGATCTCTGATAGATTGCCTGATATACCGAACGATTATACCTGGTATTTTTCCAGGTTTGCATGGGAGGCGGTGAATAGCGGCGACGTCTGTTTCAGCAAGTGCAGGAACCTCAATCAAACTGGCAACAGAGTTTACTTTTAGAAGCAAATTTTCATTCTCAGAAACACCAACACCGTGAATTTCTAAATTTAGCTTCCGGTTTCTCCACTCTAAGTCGTTCAAATCTGCCTCAAGTCTTCTAGTTGCATCGTCACAAGCGCGAGTGTTCTGTTCAAGGTGTTCTAGCCTTTTCCGTATTTCTTTCGATTCTTTTTCCTGTGCAGCTAGTCGCGTCAACATTTCGTCGTACTTGTCCGACATGAGCTGCACCGACCGTTCGATGCTTGGCACAGTTTCTTTGAGCGGCAACAACTCGTCCAACTTTTGGCTTATAACAGCTAGAATAGACCTGATATCAGTAAGTTCTTCAGCTGTCGGTCTCCCTTCTGTGCTTTCGGCATTTTTTCCATCATCTTTGCAGATAGAGCAGGTCCACTTTTGTTTGGCGGATTCAGATTTCTTTTTATACTGTTTTTCCGATATTCCGGCACATGCTCCAACATGGAAAAAGTGGCTACATTCACCACACGACAGAGACAGTTCATCCGGGCTAATAGGCTCGTCACACGCAGGACATACATTGTGCGCAGGCATAGAAGCAGAAAATGCACCACAGAGAAACAAAAAAAATCAATTTTACGTGGCAGCGGAAGAATAGACAACACACTAAGAACGAGAGCAAATTTTTACAGGGCGTGGACTAACCTGCGTAGACAGGCGACAATCAACAGATGTGCCGTGTGCGCTACCGCTGCTGCCAAAAGGTTGCTGTCCTCAGGGGTCGACGGCTTTATAGCGAAGACTGGTGATGGTAGTGGCACCCAGCGGTGAAAATCGTCGGTTTCCTCAGCTGGAGATAGCAGCACAGTCGAGCAATCACCACGTGCAGGTGACACACGGCGCGATGCAGCACGATAGCCGGGCGATGGGCGTCACGTAGGCTACAGCCAGGAAGACAGCGGCCGATGAAGAATCTGCGTAGACAGGCGACAAGCAACAGATGTGCCGTGTGCGCTACCGCTGCTGCCAAAAGGTGCTTGGGTTCAATATGTACTTGGGTTCAGTAACCATTAGAAGCAGCCGCTGATATTCGCATTTTTTTGAGAAAATTAAGCTACAAGTTCACTTTGTTAATTAAAACGGAAGATGCTGCATTGTTATTCCACCAGCCATTGTTTACTTCTGGCTCAGACGCAATTCGGTGGCTCTTGACGCTAGCGACGGCTCACTGCAAAGCGAACTTTTTTGCTGGAATCGGAGCTCGCGTCCGTCAAATGTCCCTTAATAGGGGACAAATCCCCAGAGGACTCATTGTGACACATCAGAGTTTGAAGGTCGTCACCTCCTAAACTTCAAGAAAATTAATTATCTAAATAAATCATCGTGTATATCCGGAAATCGTAACATGTATCACCGCATTAACTAAAAAAAATGATGCACGTAAAAGCAAAATTTAAGAGGTGCACCGCCACGTGCGACATCAAACATATGGAGGACGCACAGACCAGAAGTCTAGAACGTAGATAGCCGATATGGGTGCCGCCGAATAGCCTATGGGAAAATGTGGAAAACCAGCGACAGAACAAGAGCTTTGCAAATTGAGGAAATAATAAGACTACGGCCTAAAAAACTGCTACTCAGGCTCAGAAATGCAAAGGCCCATAAGTGAAATTAGCGAATACATCCTTCTCGGCGTAAACCGCGTTTATATGCATATATCATCACGCAACACTACTTAAAGGCGAAGTTGTTTTTGATTGGCTAATGACTTCTAACACAATCTGCCACTGTCGATGTACACTTGTTTCATGGCATCACAGGCAGTTGTTAAGTTCATCGTAACTGTCAACCAGTAGGAAACGGTAGGTCGCTGTACTCGACATCGTGGACTGATTCCAGAGCAGGAATGCGGGTGCACACTAGTGCGTGTCAGGAAGCACCCGCTTAGCGTAAAAAAAGAGCTGGATATCAGACTACATTACTCCGAGCACCCTCATACGAAGCCTCCGCAGTTGCACATGATTTAGGTTGTTGAAATCGTCCTTTACAAATTTTTGTTAGTTTGCTTTTAATAGTGCAGTGGTTGCCCCAGCGTGATGTTCTTACATGTGCGTATCCCTCGGTGCCTACCTGTCATCTGCGACACATGATACGCAAGATCGACCGAGTGGCCTCCCGTTTCGCGGGGACTCGCCAGAAGGACATGTGTCTTCGCTGGGCCGCGATTTTTCTGAAACGCGAAAGTAAATCCCACAGTATTTTTAATACTTAACGAGAATAAAAGTCTGAGAAACAATGAAGATTGTAAATTACGCACCAAAGAACTATTAAAAGGCTAATATATTCTGAAACCTTTTTCTATTTGCTACTTTGGGGCTGCCCTAAAGTGCTGAAAAACATCAAAACATCGCCTGCAATGCTAAAGCACAACAAGTTTAATCCAATACTGAATGTAAATGAGCGTGTAAGGGGAACTATAAGAGAAATATGAAGAGATGCTACGTGAACAGCGAAACTCAACGCCGGAAATCAGGGACAGGCAGGCCCCTTAGTCAGCATTGGGAATACACGGGTCGGGTGGGATGCGGCGAAAAGGAATTGGGGCCTTATAAACCAGTTATAATTTTTGGGTGTTGTAGAAAAAGTGAGATATTGAAACTGATGAAATTGGAGTAGAGCTTCTATTCAGGCTCCATAGAAGTCCACAACTCAATTTTTGCCACATTTTCAGCTTCTGGCCTGCGAGCATAGCTCATTCCAGAGAGTGCTTACCTGTGTATTCAAAACGGCGGTCTGGGCTCCCCTTCAGCAAGCCAGCACACTCCTTCCCGATCTTCCTGGTCTTCTGCTAGGTATTTTTTTCAAAAACCTCGAGCGTGCTTAGGCGTCAACCCCAAAGTACTTGTCTTGACGTTGACACTTGCACGGTTGTCACAGTCGTCAAGATGTTCGACATGTTTTGACCATCCTTTAATGCGCTCTCCTGCCCTTCCCTTAGCCTACTAAGGTGTCAGTGCCGAGAGCCATTTCTGGGGGCAGTAAAGCCGAGGCTACTACCGGGTACCCGGCATTATACCGTCCGTCTTTCGCAAGTTTTGACTCTTACTCTTTCCTTGAGCAGGTTAATCGTTCTTTCCTTGTTTGGTGATTCCAGCCAAAGGATGTATTCTTAAGTCTGGGGCTTGGTTGTACCAGCTGCAACGCCCTCGCATGTCCCCGAGCTGTTCAAAATCAAAAATTAACCCGCCGCGGTTGGGCGGCATCGCTTTCGCGCAGGGAGGGAGACCGTGCAGGTGGGTCAATATGGACTATTGAATTTATGTTGCTTTTCGATTCCGGATTCCAGGTGCCTATTTAGGAATCGCCTGGGCCTATCTCCGCATTTGGCAGCGAGCATCGACATTTCTGAAGATATGCCGATCTAATGACGAGATGTCTCCTTTCGGTTCAACTAAAAAACCTGCATGACTGAAAACGTTGTTTTTGAACCTATATAACTCAGGAACAGGCTACTTTAAAGTACTGTTTTGCACAGGGGCTCGGATGTTTGATAATCAAGCCATTTCGTTTTATTTGTAGTTTTAGCCTTCAAGGAGCCAGATCTTAATACTTGCCACTTTAAACAAAGCAATAATTATTATCTTCATCCACTTCACTAGAGCTATGCGACTTTGAAGTGGATATAAACAGCATTCTATAAGACTTAAAGCTCAGCAGTTCAACTCAAGCTTGGATTCAAACCTTTCCAATCTGTAGCATTATATACATATTCAAAGTCGACCAGAATGGTCCACAATTGATGGGGAGAGTTGAAGTGTGTCTTGAAGCCAGAAAAATGAATGAAGCAGTGGCAGAAAATCTTGTGGAGCAGGCAGATACAGCAGTAATCTCGGCAGGTAGTTATTGGCAGGAAGTTAAAAATAGTTTTCATTTAGGGGACGCTTGATGAACTATGGTAGCTAGCCGAAATAAACGAGCCGCATGACTGTTCTCAGGGGCCGCATTATTTGAGCTTGCCATTTTTCATTGTCCATTTCGCGTCCATTTTATTCTCTGTTCTTCGTCACTTCGCAGCTAAGGGCTACCAGTCGTCAGGTCTGGCCACCATGTTCTTGACAGAGCGCTGCGATCAGCGTCATCCTTGGCTGCTTATCGCAGCCAATGGTGATGTCCGGTAACCAGCTGTTGACAGAGCGCTGCAATGTACGTCACCTTTGGCTGCATATCACAGTCAATGGCAGCCAGTGGTCATGTCTGGTCACCTGCTGTTGACAGAGCGCAACAATGTACCACACCCCTCGCTGCACATAGCAGCCAAAGGCGGCCCAATGTTACGTGGAGTCGCCAACCACCCAAGGGTCCGGTCGTTTATCACGTACGCTTTAAAGTCGCGGACATAAGTGAGTGACCAAAGACCGAGGACTGAATGGACGCGAGATGGACAATGGAAAGTGAACAGTTTTTAGAATACGGCCCATTTTCAACATCTGTAATAATGTTATGTGTTCGCAGACCCACGTATATTAGGCGAATTCTATTTTATAGCTAAAGCTCTAGTACACAAGGAACAACTCAGAGTTACACTTGGATATGTGTGTAAAACCTTTAAGCTCTATAATATATAAACCAAGCACACACTCTAAAGACTAACAATAAATGACAGTTTTTTGCTGCAGTGAGTCATGCCTGCATGGTATGGTCATAGCTAATGAGCAGTAACCACCTGACCTATGACGAGTGGTCACGTGACATTTAACCCCGACCTTTGACCTTGACCTTTATAGCTGATATTCGCATTGCCTGATGTGGCGTCATGCGATAACGCAGCAATGACGTCACATCATTCTTGTCTAAAAATACAGCCGGCTTTGCTTTCGCTGGCCTACTAGGTTCAGCCGGGTTGAACGTCGGCCAATTTTTAGGCGCACTTAAGTGGCATATTTAAGTCATTTTAATGAAGATGGATAAGAAAGGAATTCATTCAGAGATAGCCCAGTCTTTTGTTTTCTTTCAATTTTATATGTTCTACAGGAGCAGGAGAGGGTAAGGAAATGAAGCGCTCGTTAGGAATTACATGAACGAAGTCAACTGCCCCCGGAACCATGCAAGCATAAAAGAATCTTTATATTTCATTTAAGATGTTGGTCAATGCGAATTTAGTAGTATCGTCATCTAATAGCTGATAAAATTGACAAAAAGTACAAGAGGCAACGTCGTGCTGGCCATGGGAGCCTAACCCACGACCTCCATATGTTGTGTGCGGCTGCGACTGCCCAACCTTTCACGCGCTTTCGGGTGGATTTATTTTGCGTCTAACCTACCCTTGAGAGCAAAAAATGAAGAAGGAAAGGGAAGCCTCATGGTTCTTAGCAGTATTTGGTGAAGAGATGATGTCTTCTTCGGAGCAAAGTGTTCATAAATGGGGAAGGGGGGGGGGGGAAGTAAAAATGGATAGACTATTGCTACAGCCAGTAATGAGAACGTAGGGCTCAGCTCTTCACACCCGACCGTCCAACGCTGGAAGGTGGCATGTTACGCTGTCATCCGCCTTCCGAGACCTTCCCATGACATACATTAAAAAGGGCGATTAAAAGAACCCATTTTTCGGTTGTCTGCGACGGGCACATTCACTTTGCCTCTTCTGCCAGGGTTATCAGATGCTGAACTACACCACATACGCCGACAACGTCGACGAAGACTAAGATGCGGAATCTACGAACGGGCGTCTAGGAGCTGCCTTCTGAAAAGGCCTCGACTACTGTGATATGGCTGTGATGCACTGTGATGTGGGCAAGGTGTTAAAAGGGGGAGGGTAAAACTTGAAAATCTGATATCTGCCGGATGGCTGCTAAAGAGGTTTAGCGAAGACCTGATGAACTTGAAAGATAAATACACCCGCTCAACTAAAAGGAGTCCGCAAGGTGGGAAGGTTCGAGGGATAGCGAACATGTGTTTTTCTGCGAAATGGTAGCAGGAGGCTCAGCGCATAAGGTAAAAGTAGACAAGAATACGCAAAGACAAGAAAGAAGAGGACAAGTCAGGGGGGGGGGGGGGGGAATAATGACGAAGCGGTATGAAATACTATGAAGGCTGATGTGTTTTTTTTTTCTTACAGTGAATGCTGTTAAACGCACTTTCATGGGTTTCGAGTCATAGTAAGATGTCGGCGTAACCGGTTGGTACGTCGCCGTAGGTACTACTTAGAGGGTGGTGACCATGAAGGGCGGAAGGTATCACACGAGCTGAGAATTGCGTTACAAGTGGGTGGTTAACACAAAACCATCCAGAAGGTTGTTACCGCTGAAGGAGGAGGATATGAGTAGAGTGGAGGACTCTCCAGTTGGAGGAAGGTTAACCTGAAAGGAGGGTATGGTGAGGGCGTAAGAAGGTACAACTGGCCGGTGGTTGCAACGAAAACCACCCGGAGTGTAGTTACCCTGGAAGGACGAGGACGGCTGCTATAGAAGGAAGCATTATGGCAAGTGCGTAGGAAGGTGTAAAGAGGGGATCGCAACAGTAACTCTCCTGAAAGTAGTTGCGGTGGGAAGGAGGAGGGTGTTGCGAGAGCGAAGCCCCCAAAAGGAGATCATTAACGTAGAATAAGAAGAGTATGGCGAAAGTGTGAAAATGCGCAACTTGCACGTGGTTGCCATAAGGAACCAACCCGAAGTTAGCTACGCTAAAAAGAGAAGTGTGGTTGCCGCATAACGAGGGTATGGCGAGAGGAGGAAGTTATGGCGAGAGCGTAGGGAAACCGTACCACGGTAGCCACTCCGAACGAGGTTATTTTTGACGGAAGAGGAAGGGTATCGCGCGAGCGGAGCAAAATAGCAAGGTGCCCCTGCGACAGCTGCTGCGAAACGCGCCGCCCGAAGAGTGGATGATCAGTGGCGCTGCACTTGAAAACCGAACAGGAGACAGGACAGCACACCTAGACGAATAACGACTGTGTGGAAAATTAAAAGCAGCTTCCTAGAGCCGTACCGATGTGAGGTTGCACTCATATTTTCTACAACAACATATCACAATTAAAGTGCAAATACCTTAACAGCTGTCGCCGAATCTCTCGTTAACCTGTTGCAACCATACTGTCAATTGTTTTTTCTACTTCTGATTGCGTGCAAGACCTTTTTAAGGAGTTATGCCCGTGCCCAAATGAACCTGATAGCTTCTAAGTATGCTTTGAAGATGATCCGTGACGGTTGCAATGTTTTAACGCGATAGCACTGGTGCCCGCGTCGCAGAAAAGCCAGAGTCGGTGTCGGCGTCGGTGTCGGCGCCGTCATCGCGTCGGCGTCTTTGGTCCACAGCGAAAAATTCACAAAATATCAAGAGACGCAGCTTGTGTGTCCCACCAATGTGGCAGGTGGACCACCTTGCTCACGGGACTTGGTAGTTCAATTACAGCCTGTCCGTCGGGTTCTGAGCTAACTGCGCACAGTGTCAGGTAGCAGCTCAGGATAGGTAGCGAGACGTTACTCAAGAAGAGCAACGCGGCTCGCACAAGCACCACCAGAGGCAGGCTCTGACAGCGCAGGGCAAATAGCTCATTGCTTATAACCTCTGCACCACGGCACCTGGAATGGCATGAGGACTCCCAGCTATGTATGTCGCTTTGCAAATTAAGCACGTCTTGCATACAGATCGAGAGCATGAGCTTACTGTGAGTGGACATTTCTTACGGAGCCTTGCGTGTACTATGATAGTTTATGTTGCGTCTGTTTGTAACCATTGGTGCATCAGTAAACATTTTCTGAAGGCAGTCGTTGTTAGTTCAAATACAGTGCTATTTTCACAGAATATTGTTTATGCTAGAAAAAGAGTGATTAGGCGTGGAAGGAAAAGAGAGAAGGCGCACGGATTTTTTCTCTAGCGCTGCACTTGTGCGATTCACTGGAATAGAGAGTACATGCAATAAAAATATATCGCTTTCCACTAAAAAGCAAAAACTGTCATGCATCTGCAATCAACACTTAGACAAACGCCAAAAATATTCTCATACAATCACTGTGTCAAGATGTTGTGGGCGGCTTGATGATTGGTTGCCACCGAAGTTAGAATTAATCGGACCAACTTGCCCACCACTGCGCTCTCCATAAGTTCGGAGGGAGAGGAGTGACAAACTCCCCCCCCCCCCCCCCGCCGCGTGAGAAAGGTGAGATTCGACTGCTCACCGGCGATAGGGGCCAAGCCTGATTAGCCGGTACAGAAGGCATGAAGCCTGCAACAAACCGTTTTACTTGGGCAAAGAACAAGAACAAAATGCTACAGAAACAAGCCCAACAAAGTAGCGTTCGTACACCGACGCGACGCAACTAACAACGCGAACACTACAATTAACACAAAGAAGGAAACATCAGGGCGATTACTATAAAGCAATGCTACGAGAAAGAAACGCTACACAAAATACCAAGACGAGAAACAGTGAGCAACGACACAAAGAGTTGAAGAGACAGGGGAGAAACGGTCGCCTAGCTGCGGGGTGGCAAGCGTCGGGCAGCGGATGCTCGTCGCGGGGCTGATTGGGTGTTGCGGATACTGAGAAACTTGGGCCTCACGTCTTCGGGGTCGCCGGCGCCGCACTCTACACGTCAGACCCCCGCCTAGGCTTGCTTGCTTGCTTGCTTGTCGACCACTTCCGTGGCTGACCTCACTGACGACCGCACGCACCGAAATCTCCAAGCCAACTGCCCAGCTCGCGGTTCTCCCAAAGCCGCGTGGTTCTCTGGGAAACAAAAACAAAAAATTCTTCAAACGCCCCATACAAAAAAGTCGTAGATTTTGAAATGAAAGAAAAAACACGAAGATATGGTGAAAGAACACGGCAGAAAGACACGGTCCTTATGATGGGGGGCGTCTGCGAAGGTCGCAAAAGGCGCCAGGGCATTCAGCCCGCATCTCCCGGTTCCTACAACGTGCAAGCGCAGGCTACCCGGTGACAATACTAGCAGGGGGCGGAGTGACATTGACTGTCCCTCCAGCGTCGCGAGCAGTCAACTGTCAGCGCGGGGAGGGGAAGGTGGCAAAATCAAACAGAGGCACTTTGGCTACCTCTACCGCGAAAGTAAAAGGACAGTGCAGGCACTTAGTGGCACTGTTTGACAAAAAAAAAAATGCGGCATCTTTTTCTGCTTGAATTTCTAGTACATCCGTGCACGAAAAACGGTTATGAATTTTTATTTCAAAACACGGGGTGGTTATTATACAGTTGCTTTAATGGGCAAGAGGTTTTCATGTGTATCCGAAACAACAACTTTGTGTTCGTTATCTGTTTAGAGCTGTGAGCGTTCGTGCTTTTACGAAGCTAACCCTCGTAAGCGCTTCATGTGCGCACGCTCATGTCACCCTATCTCAGACTTTCTGCAACAAGTATCAAGGCTGGCATATCAAGAAGCATACTCTTTAGTTCATAATAAAAGTGGGTATTCAACAGGAGGTATCAGCATTAAAAGTAATGTGAAAAGTTTCCGCTCAATAATTTTCAGCTGAAAAAACATCATAATAAAATTCTGGGCATTTAATTCCGTTTTCCTGCAGCATCACCAATTTAATCCTTCTGAATAATGAGTTCAAATTATCTATGAAGTTCACTGGCATATAAGTTTGAAATATCTTATGCAATCGAAGGAAACTACATCTTCCATAAAATGACGTACATATTTACGTGATCAACTGTCGTCGCCAGTTTATACGCTATGGGTCAAAGGTCA
Source organism: Amblyomma americanum (assembly GCA_030143305.2). NCBI lineage: Eukaryota > Metazoa > Arthropoda > Arachnida > Ixodida > Ixodidae > Amblyomma > Amblyomma americanum. The sequence goes on from JARKHS020006460.1 coordinate 27,278, forward strand.
TTGAATTTTCTTTCTAACAGGTGACGTCTTCGTCACATTTTAAAACCTAATAAGGCTGGTCTTTTCTGAAAAAAAAGCAAGCAGGTCCCCTTTATATAGAGCCCTTATCGCGAGTCTTAAGACGTGCATTGACTTGTTTCTGCCACAGCCCCTCAGACGGAAAAAAATATGCACTTTGCCTTGCTTATCCTCGTTCTGCATTTTGTTCCAGGGAATTCTGAGAAATCAACTGAGGCAGCCAAAAATTACAGCGCAAGTTTTCGGGACCTTATTGATGTAAGTGACTGCCGTTCTCTTGCTTACAGTATGGAAAGCGCCCGCAATTACTCTAGTTTCATTGGGCCAACTTGTACAACAGGCGAGAGTGCTAGTGCGTTCCGGCTATTGTGCTGTCTAACTTTACACTGATGTCAACAGCAATTCTGCCGTAAGTAAAGCAAGGAAAAAGTGGTCGCATATGAAGCTGAACATTCGCTGAAGTTCATTGGAACTCATTATGCGCAATCTGGCTGTGTATGACGGGCTAGAAAACCGTTTTTTGCTGCGGCTGCGCGGCTGTTTGTCAATCGATTCATCTTTCAATGCTTCGTGCTCTAGCAATATTGTTACACTGCACTCGCGGACTCTAACTGATTATGCAGAGTGTAGTTCTTGACAACATCACAATTACATCTTTGCTATGTTTCGTCCCTCTCCATATTAGGCATTTGGGGTGCAAAATGTACGAATACCTTTGGTCGCGTCTATTTATTATACGCCATTTAGCTTTACAATTGATGCAACAACTATTAGATTTCCTCGGTAAAGAATATGTCTTACATTGTGTTCTGCATCGAACTCACGACTACATTATTTGCCATTGCCCTCCTTTACTGGAACTAAAGCACGGGTGCTAAGGAAACGCACAGCTGGTCCCTGCAATTTCAGTTTATTACAGCCGTAACAATTTCAGTTTGGGCTAATCAATGCGAGCAATCCTCTCCCAACAAAGCAAAAAAATGATTTGCAGTCGGATTCACTAGGGCTCCATGTTCGCTGCAAATGCATTCCTTCAAGATAACTCAAACAGAAATTCCAAAATTATGCGCTCAATCCACGGCCCATGTCGGCTGCCGCGAATAAGCGACCGATGAGAGACCCCGACGACCTGAGAAGAGGTGGAGAGGTCGAGAAAGCAAGAGCGCGGTTAGGCAGCATTCGTAGAAATTCACCCGGAATGGGCTCGTTACATGCATTTTTGCTTTTAACAGCTTGGCTTAATTACGGCGCAAGACAGCAGCGGTGGCCAAGTGGTTGAGCATCCGCCTCGCATGCGGGAGGTGCGGGATTCGATCCTCAGTGCCGCCGGCTACCCACCGATGAAAAAATGGGGACAAGCGTTCCCCTGGTCTGATGCTCGGTTTCTTCAGGCTGAAATACATATGAAACGGGTCTTTGACCCCACCTTGAGCAGTCAAAGGAGATAACAAAATCGTCCCTGCAAACACCTTTATCTCAACACCATGAGGATGACCATTATTTCAATAGAAAAAAGACGAGGTTGAGTACCGACTCATGTAGCGCACTGGATGTCACAGAGCACTGTGCGGGCTCCTACGAGGAAGAGGCACATTTTGACTAGAGTAGTTGTTAGCATGGTGATCTACCCGTGATCTACTCTTTTTTAGGAGCATTATAGTACACTGTTTTAAAGCTCAAAATTTAATAATGCTGTCGGTTGGGAATAAGCTGCAAGAGTCGCTTCATTAAAAAAATTGCTAGAAAGAGGGGAGAAATAAAAAATAAACGACATAAGAAAGACGGAAGAATTCTTTTGTTTCGCTTTAACTCATTTTTGCAAAGAGTAAAATCATTGATGTACCTCTAATCTCTTTAAGCTTTGAGAAAAAATTCAATACAGTTAATTAGCTTTTAAATAATGAAGCTCTCACCCTAAAGTGGTGAGACTTAACCCCACTAATTATTGGCTTAAAAACCGTAATTTTACAACGAAAAAACTGTAGACACACAAGGATGCCATTTGTAACACTTGTTTCTTTTTATTAAAATAAAGGTAGCAAGTTTAACTCGCAGTTTCTTCCAAGAACGTCCAGCTTCCTTCCCGCTAAAATATGGTTTATGGGTGTTTAACGTCCCAAAGCGACTCAGGCTATGAGAGACGCCGTAGTGAAGGGCTCCGGAAATTTCGACCACCTGGGGTTCTTTACAGTGCACTGACATCGCACAGTACATGGGTCTCTAGAATTTCGCCTCCATCGAAATTCGACCACCGCGGCCGGGATTGAACCCGCGTCTTTCGGGTCAGTAGGCGAGCGCCAGAATCACTCAGCCACCGCTGCGGCGCAAAATAAAATACTGGTTTCTGGTTAGCTGGCTAGAGGAGTCATCACCGCTCAGGCTCACAACTACAATAAGGTTACGCATGTGGGCGGGTCTTATATGATCGAAGTAGAATAAATCGAGAGGGCCTCCACTAGATTCGGCGCGTAAGTTCTATTAACTATGTGAAAATAACTTCTGTGCTACGTGTCCGCTGTTACATTGACATCAGAGAATATGTACAGGTTAAGCAATGCCGTCATCAGCGTAGAAAGCTGAACCTATCTGTGTGCTAGCATTAAGAGGATTCAAAATTGCAACTCGTATAATTTGCTATGAGGCCTTCTGCTTCTGCTCTTTGTGATAACGTGTATTAAAACGAAAACTTTAGAAATCGATACTGGCATTGCACTTTTGCGCATAGGTCTCTCGTCATTAAGCCCAGTCATCTGTCTTTAGTTGTCTTCATCTCTCCTTAGCTCTGTGAATTTTTTGGCAGCACGCATGAAAAGGAAACGAGGTTTAACGAAGACTCATCATTTATTTACTTTTCAATTTCAGCATTTAAACACAACAAAAAGAATTTGGGTTTTTCTGAAAACCTCCGCGCCCAAAGATAAATGTGTGAACACTAAGAAGGTGTCGCTCTTGGACAATAAATATGAATTTGATGAGACCCGCGGTGATAGTGCCGACACGTGAGTATTATTTAGAGCTTTTTCGAAAAAAAAACCGTAACTCATAAAAGCATTAAGCTTATAAACAAATAAAACTGTAGTGCTTACATTGAAAGTAAATAACTGATCGTCAAGTGATATTTGGGAATAGCGCGTGTATAAATAGGTTATTTACTCGTGTAATGCGCAGGCCTCCCGCTTTGGCTGCCAATAAATATGAATTTCTCTAGTGTAATGAGATATTTTTTCCTGTCGGTGCGCAGTCTGCTGACATCGATAGTGAATGCTGGTAGGTGCCCTTTTTTGAACGGCTAGGCAACTACGTGATAATATAATGCCCAACTTCTGAAATCTTAAACTGTGAATTGTTATGAAGCCCCAGTTATCGAATCTGAAGCCTGCTGTACCTCACACTGTAGAGCAAACGACCAAAAAGAATGCTGCATGAGGAATCCGAGAACCATTAGGAACGACGCTAGTCACAGTGGGTTCTCTGTTCAAACAGTCACATTATGGGTTGTAGCAACGCGTTGCGTTGGCGTCTCCAGCTAAATGCCATGTTTTGCAATACGGGAGACTCTCGTGCACTTTTGAAAAGCGTTATAGGCTATTACAGGAGTTATGAGTAAGAATTTAAGATAAAGGTCTTTACTAAAATGTGACATTGCAGCCGCCGACCACACCACAGAAAAAATGTGTGCATTATTTGTGTGTATGTGTGTATTTTCTGTATTGTTTTTTCTGTGTTGTGGTCGGCGTCTGCAATGTCGCATTTTATCATTCACCCCGACGAGACGAGTTTTCGTCAAACACTTGATTTCAAAGGTGTTCACTATGCTCCAGTGAGAGACCACCATGATAAAGAGTACGCTTAGCTTTATGTAGGTGAGTTGCGCTACATTAATTATTAATTCCACACGCCTCTCTTTGTCCTCTTTCGGTGCTTAAATATTTTAAATATTTTACTCTGACTAGAAAACTCGCCCCATGAATTTTCAAGATTTTTAAGTGCGTTTATTATCCGATGAATACGGCATAGATATTTGGAGGAGGCGGGATGGAACGTCCAAATAGAGAGCCAGTTTTGCGCCCTTCATTTCCTCAAAATCGACAGAAACTAGAACGTTGTCAACGATAGGACTGTGAGGCTACCCTTCTCGGTTGCTCCGACCTCCAGGCCCAAGAAGCCCAGGTGGCTCGAGCCCATCAGGACGCCACGGAAGCCACGGGGTCCCGCACTAGGGACTCCACCCTTGAATGTGTAAGGGTCAGGGCCTGACCCAAAACCCTCTGTGTACACAGTCAATAAAAGTTTGCCACCACCACAAACGCCAATGAACACTTCAAGAAAAAAGAGGCTAAAAAACACACGATACGAGACAGGACGACTATACAGGCGCCTGTCTCGTCGTCCTGTCTCGCCTAGTATGCTTCGTAACGCCTTAGTTCTTGAAGTGTAACATGCATATCCAACTAGCCCAGCACAAAAAGTTGCTGCATGAACACAATGAATGCCGACGGCCTACAGCTTTAGAGCCGCGTTTCTGCCACAACGTTGTCAATGCCAAAAGCATTCGCGCACATCTGTCACTACCGCCACAAAGCTTACAGCCTGACTGAGATTTCTACTGTCCCGGGTGAGGGGGGGGGGGGAACAGTTATGCGCCTTTTCTTTGCTTTCGCAGCTCCCGTGCCTTAACGGTTTCGGCACAACTGCGGCTTGGTGACGTCAGGCCGTTCTCGGTTCCAGGTCATATGAAACACATGCCGGACAAGCTGCGGAAAGGAGTAGTAAACCTTTCAAACTTAGTATGACTTCCGACTGCTATGAGGCTCCCCTGAAGGCTTTAGAGCTTTCCTGCCGTACATTTTAAGCTCGACCTACTCTCGACGACAAGATATAGGTTTCAGGAGATCACTAACCGCTGGCACTCGATAATAAATCAGCGCACACAATAACTATTCTTTGTAACGCATAAAAACGTTGTGTTGAATTGCTGGTAAGTAATATGTGTAGCTTGTGGACAAAAATATTACTTGCTCGCCTAGTGAATTATATGCCCTTTGGTGGATACAACGTTATTATCAAGAATCACTCCTGCCCAAATGTTCGTTAGAGAAGAAGTAAAACTTAAGAAGCTAAAAAGCGTCACCTTTGCGAAACCGCTTTATTAAACACCATCAGAATCACTGGAATGGGCTTTGTTTTCTAAATCAGAGTGGTAAGCTTTAGTAAAAATATAAATAACGCATGCTTTATTATCATGAGGGTAGTTCTGAAGGCAGCACGCACCAAAATATAATTCGGTATTGAAATGAATACTTGCTTGATGAAAACCAGTAAACATTCCAAAATAGTTCCCCAGAAACACCTGTGTTGCTTAGTTGTTTTCAACAGCTGATCAGTACCGCTTTCTCACCTTTTATTTTGCAGAACCAATCGTTTACATGGTATATTGAGCCGTGAAGGACCTACGGTGGGCGTCACTGACGAAGGTAAAAGAAACCCGTATGCTTTCTTCATGGTATACACACATGTTGGCATAATCAAAAAGCAATATTATTATTTAGAAACCACTATTCTGATGAGTAAACCCCAAGCGAATTGCACAAATGTCGCACAAATGTCGCACAAATGTCGCACAAATGCTGCCAGGACGAGCAGTCCAATCGGGGGCGGCGCTAAAAGATCAGCATCGCTTGGCAGTGCTCGAGAACACCAGGCTACCATCGCATTTTTTTTTCAGCACGGTATTTACTACACGGGGTTATGCATATACAGAAAGAGAATATATATGCAGATAATTTTCAAAGCAAGCAGCTAGTGACGGCACTACACTAGGTAAACAGAAAACACCACAGCTAAAATAGCGGCAAGGATAGTCACCGCATCAACATCGGAAACCGGTCCGGTAGAATGTCCCTCTCATCATAACTGACCCTGAGTTGGAGCAGCATTGGACTAAAATGGCTTCTGGCTGTAACAAGAGGTTCAGCTTTGCGGTCCAGCATGCGCATTTTTCCCAGGCTATGAAGTCCAATGAGTAAAAACATATTTATTTTTTATTATTTGATACTATAAGTCCTATCAGGGACTGTAACAGGAAGGGCTCTGAATGATAGAGCTGTAGTGCACATGTTGGTAAGTAAACAATTTGAACAATAACATATGGAAAAAATAGTAACAAAATCTGTTAGAGAATTCAAGTTGAGGTACAAATAATAGGCGGAAAACATGATGACAAACATACCAAAAAAGGAAATCGGCTGCAGTTAGTGTTGTATTTTCAATCTAGGCACAAACAAAACGGTAAAAATAAACAGGGCAGAAAAGTGTCGAAAATGAGAATAACTACTGGGAAACAAACAGGTGATCTATAACCAGGGCACTGAACGCATCTAATGATGAGCTGATAGTAATATATATGCTTAGATTGTTCCATTCTCGTATAGCTCGAGGAAAACATGAGTATTTGAATATGTCAGTACGGAATGGAAACTCGTTTAATTTGTGTGTGAGGTTGTGGCGGGTCGATGTAGTTTTTGTGGTCGTTATGTATTTTGTAGCGGGCACTTTTAGTTGGTTGTGTATTAGCTGATACATAATTTTAAGTCTTGCGAATTTTGCTCTGTTCTCCGGGGTTAGGAGTTCTGCACGTTTTAGTAATTGTGTTGGTGAGTCTGTAAGGGAGTGTTTATTATATACACATGTTAGTGCCTTTCTCTGCACCACTTCAAGTTTTTTAATGAGCTTGTTATAAAGGAAAACCAAATGGTGTTGCCGTATTCTAGAATTGGTCTGACAATAGTTTTATACGCTAGTAATTTTATTTCAGAGGGTGCTAGTTTAAGGCGTCTGTTAATGAAGAAGACTTGTTTTAGTGCATTAGATGTGATGATATTAACGTGCGAATCCCATCTGAAATAAGAGGTTAGTGTCACACCAAGGTACTTATGCTCAAGGAAAGATGCAAGTTGAATATTATTATGCGTGTACTGAAAAGCTGATGTGTGTTTTTTCCTAGTTATAGATAAAAGAACAGATTTATTTAAATAGATGTCCATCTGCCAGTCCTGACACCACTGGTACACTGCTGTTAATGCGTTATTTAAAACTATATGGTCATCAAAAGAGTTAATTTCCTTGTAAAGGACGCAGTCATCTGCGAAAAGTTTAATATTCTGTGAAACAATAGCTGATAGGTCTTTTATAAATATTAGGAACAGTACTGGTGCTAGGACACTTCCTTGGGGTACTCCCGATGTAACATTAGTTGTCGCCGATTCTGATCGTTAATTTCAACAAATTGCATGAGATTACTAAGATAGTCTTTAATCCAGTTTAGAATAGGGCCAGTTCCTAAAATAAGTTGAAGCTTTGCAATAAGTTTAGTATGCGACACACTGTCAAATGCTTTCGAGAAGTCTAAAAATATAAGGTCAATTTGTTTCTGGTTATCAATGCTCGTGGATATGTCATGTGTTAATTCAATTAGTTGAGTAATAGTAGAAAGACCCTCACGAAAGCCGTGGTGACATGGGGTTAGAATGTCATTTACTTGAAGATAAGCGTTTATGTGTTTTAAATCAATATGTTCTAATAACTTGCATACTGTGCTCGTTAGTGATATAGGTCTGAAGTTCGAAGGGTCGGATTTATTTCCTGATTTGTGTATCGGTGTTATCTTGGCGGTTTTCCAATCCCTAGGGAGGGTGCAAGTGGATAATGATTTGTTAAAAAGTAGTACCAGGAATTTAGCTATCCACTCGGCATATCTATGTAGGAATATGTTAGAGATGTTATCAGGACCTGGTGCTTTCTTGGTGTCCAGATTTAGTAAAAGGTTTAACACTCCTGGTTCAGTTACCGTTAGTGGTTCGATTGTCACGCCTGCGCTAAAGTTCATTCCTGGCAGCTCTCCGTTATCCGTTGTGAAGATGGAGCAGAAGTGGTTATTTAAAGTAGTTGCTGCATTTCTGTTATCCTCCGGCGATGCCTGTCTTTCAACTTGTTTTTTAGGGTTTATATAGCGCCAAAAATTTTGCGGAGAATTTTTTAGAAATTTAGGAGGTGTTTGTGCAAAATAATATGTCTTGGCCCTCTTCATTTTTGATTTCAAATCATCAACAGCGGAAATAAGTTGTAGAACTGTTCGTTGTGACGGATGGTCTTTCTGTCTCTTTCTGAGTCGTCGAACATTCCTTTTTGCATGGAATCAGGTTCGGAATCGTTCGGAATCAGGTTGAGTAGCCGCAAGGTCACGAACACTGCAGGACTTCAAAACAATTTCTTTGGCGTCCTCTGCAACCCATCCCAAAACAAAATCCCATTCTTGCAGTTAACAAAACAGTGTTCAGTGGTTTCAGGTACACTGCATAGACAGCAGTTAACAGAAGGCACAAAAATGTTATGTGGCTTCATAAGAAACATTTTAGGCTATCGCTGCAGCCGAGCACGCGTCGTGTTAAACTGCAACACACTATTACGCTGTGCAATGCACATCGTTGTCTTCATCAACTTCCATCTCCGGCGCGAAGACACGGACAGAATTGTTTGTCTTCATCATCGTGGTTATCGTTCACGCAGTTTTTATTTGGCACGTTTATAAAATTTAGGCTAAAATTCTCTGATGTTTTCAAATAACTTACCACTATTCAATATGCGATTGAGTTTTGATTCATTCTGAGTGTTGCTGTATCCGTACAACAAACCTCTTCCACTCCTTTGGCTGTTCCCAAACGGCACAACTAATATCTACTGCGCCCTCTCTCTGTCTGCCTATGCCAAGCGTTTTCGGGCTCGTTCATCGTTTCATGCTTCTTTAAAGGCGCTCGTTCCCTACCTTACCTCACTCCAGACAAAATGCTTAAATCTATACACGTAATGAAGACGTTCGAGCTTTTCCCGGCTGTCTAAAAAGCCAACAGCACTTCCGCGAGGCTTTCCTTTGTGAACCCATCAAGTCGGTTATGAAGCATTTCTTAATGCGAAAGTTTGCCTTTGATCCTGAAATTTAGCCGCCCTGGAAACACATTGTAGTTTGTTACCGTAAGGCATTCCGTAATTCCCTTATTCTGGCAAGAAAAGTAACATAGTGAAAAAGTCACGTCTGCCAAAATTATACCGGCTTCATTGATGTCGCCTTAATAACCACAGGTACTGCACCCTCTCTCGATTAAATACAGTCTTATCTTAGTGTACAATTGTGTTTGCGTTAATACATCCCACTTTTGCTCTAATTTTTCATAAAGCTAACGAAGACACGAGATAGCTAGGGGTGTCGACTTTTATACTGTGCGATTATAAAATTTACCATGATTTATTCCACAGGTCATGTCGTAAATTACACCCTCAAGTATCATAATGTCAACGAGCGCTGTGCCCTTTTTCTGTTGCCTCCGCTTGGTGAGTGTATTTACGCGACAATATTCGGTTGTTTAGCAATGAATACTTCAGGTCAACGTACGATACAAAAAAATATATTGTTTATTTTTGCCACATTATGCTCTTTGCTTTTTGCAGGTGGCCGAAACTGCGAGCTACGTTTATGGGACCAAGACCATATAGACAAAGATGACAGAGATTGCGAAAAGGTTTACGACTTATTCTGCACTGGCAAACACAAGGTTTATGAGCATAGCACCTGTGAACCCGCCAGAAATCACCTCAACCAACTGGACTCCAAGTAATTTTTCAGTACATACGGCTCGTTCTTGTCAAAGTGCAGGATGGCGAATGAATTTTAGCTATTCGTTTTTTTCGAAAGGTTTTGGGTTGTTTACATTTCTGCAAATAAAAGTAAAGTTTTCTATTCTCTCCGGTGCCAAAAAACGTGTGACAATTTAAGCAAATACCAGTGCAGACCTGGCTGAGCAACTAAAGCTAACAACAAATTACAGGAGGAAAGACTGCAATTAAAACTAAAAGGATGCCTTTGTTATATTATGCCAGCTTCCCTAGTGGCTGTGCCCTAGCTGAACCTTTTCCACCTTCAAGCGATGACAAGCCTGTTCATAGCCAGCAAGAGTTTGCTGGAAGTTGTAAAGTCGGTGCAGAACCTACGCGATTGCCGTGGCGGTGGTGTTTGTAGACAAGCCAGTCGCACAGGGCAGCAGCTGTTGCAACAGAGAGGATTTGGGAAGCACAAGCATATCACCATTGCAACCTCGTTTCGCATTCGGTAAAAATTTTAGAACGTTTTTACCCCCTCCAAAAAAAATGAGGCCCTGCCAAGGACGCCGTTTCTGTTTTCACCAGATTATGCAGTCACGCTGCTCAAAGGCACATTTCTCACTTTCCTTATTCTTCACTGTCGTATTCACGCTTGCATACAGAAAAGGCACTATCCTTTCCACTCGACAAGAAAATTGTCGCAGTGAGAAGTCTCGACACTCGTCATGAAAGGACGACTCCCTCACACACTGCATGATTAAGAATTATTTATAACTTATATTAATTTATGATATAACACCTATGATTATTTATGAATATTTATGATTTAACATTAGCACTATTAAAAAATAATTTTGCTTATATAGGACACCCGTTTCACATTCTATACCAAACCCATTCTCACAGTATTAATTCAAAGAAACTTGACATCGTGAACAAAAACGCCCTAAGGGTAACACCTTCTTCTTAGGTCAGTACAAAAAAATGCAAGGCAGGATTGAACAGCACATACAGAACGACGACACAAGGAAAGAAGCGACGGAGACACGAGCGCCGTTTGTGCCGTGCACGCCGTGTGTTCCTGTGTGCGCTGTTCAATCCGGTCATGCAATACCAACATGCCTAAACTGCCACGTTAGTGATCGAAAAATGCCTCAGGAATCCGTGACGGTTATCCGCACACGGAATGAAAATTATAGTTAGCCTAAACGATCATGGCGTCGGTGTATCTGAAACAGGGGCAGAAATTGTGAACAATGCTATTAATAAACCGTGCAAACAGCAGGCGCTTCCTGCCACACTTGGTAAAAATGCTGCAGACAGCATTCGCTCATATCTGGCCACTTTTCCCAATTCATCAGCTACCTGTACGAGCGACCAAGATACAAATTTTCTTACCGAGCCCTTTCCTGAATACCTTCTTTCTCAAATATATTCAAGTTATCAAACTAGCATGCGGCTTATAGGGGTTTAACATCCCAAACCGACTCAGGCTATGAGGGACGCCGTAGTGAAGGGCTACGGAAATTTAGACCACCTGGGGTTCATTAATTTGAACGGACACCGCACAGTACACAGGCGTCTAGAATTTCGCCCAATCGAAATTCGAATGCCGCTGCCGGGATCGAACCCACGTCTTTCGGGTCAGCAGTCGAGCGCCATATCTACTGAGCCACCGCGGTGGCTCAGCTTATCAAAATACATTCTGCAATTGATAACAATTGCTACTAATAAAAACACAAGAAAGTATGAGAAAAATCACGTTTGTTGAACAAAAATATTAATATTTCGGCCCAATATTGTGCCATGTTCTCAATACCTCGCTGGAAATTCTCCGGTACACTAAAAGCAGTCCGCATTAACCCCATTATACATAGATAGATACCGCTCAAACCCTTCTGCTTATTTACCTTTATGTGAGCAGTGCCAAAATCATGGTTTTCGAAAACCTTCTACCGAATCAAAATAATGAATCTGTGAAAAATATTGCGTAGTTTTCCCACGGCGACACACTTTTCAGCAGCACCATTGAATGAAATCACCGGTGCAGTCACTAGACTACATGCACTCTTGACTAAAGGGCCTGTTTCGGGAAAATTGCTTTTCTCTTTTGATGTTTCCGACTCCCGCATGCTCTGCACTTTACAGATGTGCCAAATAGGTACGTCGTCGCTCTGTTATTTTGTTATTCACTAAAGATGCACAACTGCCAAACGAGTTACGCGTGGGTTCTATAGTTACCCTGTAACTGAATACGTCGGAGCAGCAAACAATGTTACAACTGCCGGAAGCATGTCCAACAATATCGGACAAATATTTTAAAAATTAGAAAATTGTAAGCCACTTTTACGGAGATATTGAAGTTATTGGTGCACTCTTCTCTTATCAAGCAATATATTTATTTTAAAGTGTTTCCATCGATCGCATCGAACAGTTAAGAATCCAAAAGAAAACCAAAGGTGAAGTTTTTTGACAATCAGAAAAACGTGAATAGAAAAAAATTAAGACTGCCGTCGTGTGATCTCAAGAAATATTGAATATTATAGTGAAATCTTAAATTATATGAATAAATAGCGTTCATAACAGGTTTCCCGCTCAAAAATGCTTTTGTCCGGAATTGTTGGGTGTGCATGGCCGCATATCAAGACATTGTACCGGCCCCATGCGCAGCGTGGGCGCTGGCCCCCATTCGCACAAATTAATGCAACTCAAGAACCGAACCTAAACGCGCGAACTGCGGTGGCCCACTCTCTACTTCATAAAGAGTGTGTTTTAAAATGAAAGCTGCTACACTTTCTCGCATAAAGTCGTTTTCGAGCAACAGAACGGCACAGCAAGCAGCCGGAGGGATCAAATGACACCCTATATCACTAGGCGGTAAAGTAACGCCTAAGGGTTCAGTCCTTCCATCTCTCCTTTTTAACGTCTCACTTATCGAATTTGCTCCTAATTGACTGCCGAGTCTGCAACACGTATTTAATTGAAATGATATCACTTTACTGACCATAACTGGAAGCGATGGTCAGTTAGAGTATACCCTGCAACAAGCTGTAGAAATAATACAAGACCTGGCAGGTAAAGCAGAGTTAACCTGCTGGGCCTCCAATTCCGAATTATTCAGAGACACACCAGGAGGCCGTCGACCCAAAAATTATAAACTTCCGTCTCCACTTAACTTCTGGGTGGAAGGATTCCATGTAAATAAAATTTAAACTATAATAATCCTGGGATTCTTCCTTCAGTCAAGCAGGCAAAACAAGGAAACATTAGAGACTCAAACAACTTCCAACATGTGCGCAAAACTAATCAGACCAATTTCCAATAACATGACGGGAGTGAAAAAGAAAGACGTCTGCAGAATAGTACAAGAATTTGTACTAAGCAGGCTTGTATACACACACCAATACCTAAAATTAAACAACACTGAAAAAGCAAAGGTAGAGGCCATGATTAGACATGTATACAAAGTTGCACTAGGGCTACCGAACTGTACCTTCACCGCAAGACTCCTGGGCCTAGGAGTAAACAATACCCTAAACGAGCTTAATGAAGCACGCTTAACAATGAAACGAGGCCAGCTTTCCCGCACAAAAGCAGGAATGGTCATACTTATCGCCAAGGACGAGGCATCGAGCTGCAATCACTAGATACCAAGACACAAATACCTAAACGCATCACTCAGGCAATGTTAGTCGCGCCACTACCTAAGAATATGCAGCCTGATCCCCACGTGAGGAGAAGGAAAGCTAAGACAAAAGTGTACACAGAATATACGACCCACATCAACAACAGGTTATGTTGACGCTGCAGAATACCCGCAGAACCTAGCGTTGGCACTAGCCACCTCCCATAACTAGAAGCTGTCCTTGCAATGGAGCCGTTGATGTCAGCCTGACACGCTCCGCAGGGGCGTAATACTAGACATCAATAACAATGCCTTGAACAGCGACACCTTCACGACAGCTAACCATCCACATTTTTCGCACATGCACCATTTTCCAGTGAAATGTGTTGGTTTGCACTCGAAACTTTCCGATTTCCGGCAGCTGGAGCGAGCATACCATTTCCCTTTTATAGTCATCTCTGAATCGCTCGTCGAGGAAAATTTTCGGCTTCACGGATACTACTTTTTACCATTCACAACGACCAGATGACGTCAGCAGATTGATAAAAGGGTTTCAGAAATATATCCCGGCCTCTTTGGTTGATGTTCCGCCTCACAGTGACGACGAATACATGTGCGCCATGGCGATAATTGGCAAACAAGGGCACACTCACATTGGAGTATAGCCTGAGTCAGACAGGCCATTCGACACTCGGAAGCTTGAAAAACTGATAGCAAGGACGCCCTCCCCATATTATTTGTGAAGACTTGAATGCTCCCAATGAAATTTGTGACAGCTGACTCGCATGTTCCCGAGGAGCCAGGCTTGCAGAACTTCTCTCAACAAATTCATTTCAGCCGCTAAATGATAGCATAAGCTACATCCGGAGCCTGACGAAGCCAGCAGCATCGCCATGACCTTCGCAACAAGTTGTGTTGACCACAACGTTTACTGGTTCACCGATATGGAAACGCATGGAAGTGGTCATCACCCAGTCCTCCTATCACATGTCAGCGCACAGACGGTGCCAAAGAAATTCCTTATGAAATCTACAGACTGGGATGCATACAAGGACGCTGCTAGTAGAATTACTGCCGCAACCTGGAATGAGGAATAAGAATCGACCATGGCTCATTTCCAGAGAAAAAGTACATAAATTGCAGCTAAAAATGGCAGGCAAAATGATGAGGCATTTGAAAGGCAGTGCGCTATTGGCAGCCAAACTGAAATGAAAGTTTAGCACACAAAAACACCTTGAATACCTTTGTGCCTGCCGACGTGCACAACGTCACTTTCGGCGCTACCTGCATAAAGTCAATCAGCGAGATGGCGCAATTTCGTTGTACGCAAGATGTCCGCCAGCAAGTAACCAAAATTTGGCGGATCGTTAGGGGTATGCACACTCTACTCCATCAGCTTCACCCTTTCGCTGCACTCTCTCTGCATGAATGAAAATTCCAAAAAGTCTCAGAAGAGTACTGCCGGCTGCTGTAATCAGGGTCAGCGCCTATGACATTCTCCACAGGTAGTTAATCAGGCATATTACAGGCGGCAGTGCCTGTGTTCGACCTGCCTTTCACAATGCAGAGCTATCCACAGCTATCGCGGAATGAGATAGACGCACGTCTCCGGCCCATGATGAAGTGACCTATGACGCCATCGCAAAACCAACCCAGAACTCTCGTGTGCGACTCCTGGAATATTACAATTCTTCCTGGATGACTGATTAGGAAGAGGAAGCTGGCGAAAATTGTAGCTGTTTTGAAATGTTGTACGCAGCCAGCAAGCTACGCAAGCCGCTTTTAGCGCATTCCTTCACATAATGATCAACCAACTGGCCCCGGTAATAGCTTCGCAAGTCTCCGCAGCTCCTCCGCCACATGCGTGCTCTCGCGGGCAACATGGAAGTCCAGGATTTCTTACAACGAGCACTTTGGTTTCGACGACTTCCACCGCACATCCAGGCAATTTTGCAGGCTCAGCTTACGCTACCTCTAGACCAGCTTGCCGGGATCGCTGATCGCGTCATCGAGGTCTTTTTGCCGAAGTTGACGCCTACCGTCCAGGCTGTCACCGCACCGCTGAACACCACCGAGCTTGCGCGCCGTATCGACGATATCAATCGAAAGCTCAGCTCCATTCAACGACGCCTGGATCAACACTTGCCGACGCGCCACCCGCAAAGCCGTGACCGTAACATCACCCCGTCGCAGCAGCCTGGTGACGACGACCAGTGCTACTACGATCGAGGCTTCGGGGTCAGAGCACGACTATGCCGACCACACTGCTCCGCTGGACATGGGGGAAACGCCAAGGGCACCCGATCGTAGACACGGCTGCGAGCAGCCAACCTGGAGGCTGTCGCGTCTTCGTCACCGACCAAATTACAAAGCAGCGGTTTCTTGTCGACAGCGGTTCCGCCTTTTGCTCCTACCCACGAGCCCATCTTCAAGGTACTCGTCCTCCTACATCTTTCGAGCTCAGCGCGGTAAACTAGTCCACAATCAAGACTTACAACTCGCTCCGCCAGCACGTCCAGTCTAAAAACCTACGCCGTGACCTTCACTGCAAGTTTGTCATCGCCGACGTCATCGGACCAATCATCGGCTCAGAGTTTTTGGCGCACTAAAACGTCCTTCCGGACTGCTGCCACGACCGTATCATCGATGCGACAACGGGACATTCTTCGCCAGGAGAGCGAACGACTACCCACCAGCCAAGCATCAAAGTACTCGGTGTTGAAAATTATTCACCGTACCATACCATTCTTGCTGAATTTCCCGGATTGACGCGCCCTAGCGGGTTGCCACATGATGTGCAGCACACCACTGTGCACTACATCGGAACCACCCCAGGTCCTCCGGTTTTCTGCCTCGCCCGTCGCCTTCCCCGGACCGCATAGCAAAAGCAGAGTTCGAACCCTTGCTTCGTTAGAGTATCGCCCGCCGCTGCGACAGCCCATGGGCCTCACCACTTCACCGTGTCCCGAAGAAGACCGAAGGCTGGCGGCCCTACGGGGACTACCGTGCCCTCAACACGCGCACCATTCCGGACAGGTACCCCGTACACAACATACAGGACTTCGCCCATTGAATTTATGACTGCCACGTTATCTCCGTGCTAGACTTGGTGAAGGCCTACACGCAGATTGCGGCTTGTTCGAGTTTCCCTACATGGGCTTTGGCCTGAGAAACGCAGGACAAACCTTTCAACGCTTGTTCGATAAAGTCGTCCGTGGCCTCGACTTCTGCTTCGTCTTTCTTTACGACATATTGGTCTTTTCCCGTAACGCCGACGAACACCACACGCACCTTCGTCTATTTTTCCAACGCCTCGAGGACCATGGCCTACTCGTCAACCTCCCAAAGAGCACGCTCGGCGCTTCAGTCGTCAAATTCCTCCGCCATGAAGTTTGATCAGAAGGAACTCAACCATTGCCTCTACACATCTTAGACCTGCAAAATTACCCTCAGCCCCCCTCCCCCCCCCCCCTATATACCTTCACCGTTTCCTCGGCATGCTGAACATTTACAGGCGTTTCTGGCCACACACAGCCGACTACCAGGCTCCTCCCCATGATGCCTTGGCTGGTCTACGAGGAAACCAACTGGTCACATGGACACGGGCTTTAACTTGAGCGAATATTTCACTGGAAACCTCGGGATGCATGCTTCAAGGTATTCCTGTGCCCTCAATTTTGACAAAAAAACTATAATCGCAAAAGCAAGAAACGCCAATGTAAGAGAAACATTATTAACATTTTTTGTGATTATAGCGACTGAGAAATACGTGAGGGTGCTGTCTGCCTTGTCGACCAAGAAAAATTATAAGAACAAAACTCACAGTGATGAAAACCGAGAAACTCATTTCCTATACTCCGGCCATGCGATGATGTCATATATTTTGTTTTTGTGCGATACTGTTCACTTGTGGCTAAAAATATATTAGGCAGATGTGTATTTTTAGAACTGCATTTGGAGGTTAACACCTTGTTTTAGCCGCAAGAAAGCTCCTGAAAAAATACACCTTCAGTAATTTCAAATTTCAGTGTTTCGAACCATTAAGTGTGCAACCACAAACGTGTGTTGCGTTATAAACAGCTCGGCTATCACCGTAAGTCACCAGTGCATGTCTCTAGGAATCGTTTATACCTTGAAGAATCAGCGCTCTACGCAAAGTGATGGAAATCGGCTGCTTCATGGTAGAAAAGCAACGCGAAAAAAAACTGGAAACAGAGCCAAGAGACAAATACTAAAGGACGGCCTAGACACCACAGAAAAGCGGAGTTGGCAACGTCAACGGGAAAAGAGGAAGTAGGTCAAGTAGTCCGATGAGGCGCAGAGGATTTTTGAAGCGAAAAGCTTCACTACGCTAGTCAACACCGCGCTTCGCGTGAGCCTGCGTATGTCGCAGCACGAGTGACGTCACGCACGGCGCAGGTGGCAGCCGCCGACTCCGTCGCCGTACCTTTCGCTGTTGCCGCGCGTAACGTCACACGCGGCGCTGGTGACCACTGCCGCGCGCTATGCGTCATCGTTTGACGTTCGCCGCAAGCGCGTGTTTATCGCGGAGGCCGACTATATAACCGCTTGCTAGAGAATAGGCGTGCGCATTCGATATGGAAGGAAAAGAGAGTGATACTACCGATACAGAAGTGCTACCACGGGAGTTGGCTGAAAAGGAGCGAAGAAATGAGAGGCTGAAAGCTCAACGAGCATCCGAGACACCTGAACAACGAGAAGAACGTCTCGATAAATGAAGCAGCAAAGCCGGGTCTGAAACCCCAGAAGTACGACAGGCACGTCTCGCTAAACGGCGTGAAAAGGAAGCTGAACAGCGACGTTCGGCCATGTCAGCTGAGAGTAGCCAAGATGGTGAAAGCTCGGGAATTGCTGAGCAGTTGCGAAGGAAGAATGAAAAAGCCGTAAGCATAACCATAGGCTAAATCATGAAGCATAACCATAAGCTAAATCATAAGCATCACCGAACCTTTTTGCTTCGAGATATCCAGGCTAAACCTTAGATAAGCCTCAGCCAATTTTTTGAAGCCCTTTCGCCCTTCGCCACAAACACCCCGATGAAGCGACAGCGAGCTGAGACATCTGTCGCGGTGAAGAAACTCCGAGATCACCTTGGCAAACAGCGCCCGAGAGCTAAGAAGCGACATTCATCTCATAGAGTAGCGTTCCCAGCATGTACTAAACCCGAGCCTTCACCACGCCCTTGAACACTTGACCAGAGAGGAAGCAGACCACTCAGTGAGGTATCGCTTGAAGTTTACGTCACTTGGACGGCGTCCTGCGCGACAACACGAAATGCAAGCACAACGAGACAAATCCAGAAATGTTACTGTGCTGACAACGCTCGATGTCTACGCATTGCTGCAAAACATGCAACATTACGCATGCATTATTGCGGTGTGGTAGTCCAGGTGTAGCACGGATTGCAACAGTTTTTGTGTGTTTGTATTTCGTATTTTTTTATATAAGGGCACACGATTTGTTCTTCTAGACACGAGTGCTGTTATCCATTAATTGTCTCTCCAACCGCGCACACGGGTAAGCATTGTGCTAGTTTTATGCGTGTGCCTCTTTTTCATAAGATAAATATTCCTCATTCGACTCAAAGGTCGCCCACCGAGAGAAAGAGCTCAAGGCATAGCCAACGACAATCCTTGTGGCAAGTGCCCGACGACGAACACTTGTGAAACAAAAAGCTGAAGGATAGAACCAGTGCAAGAGCGACGTTCGGAACTTCGTGAGGGAGCGCAGCATAGCTACCGGTAATCAAGACTTCACCAACCACAAAATTACAAAATTTGCTTCGTCAGCACTGTTGCTCGGCAGAACGAAACCGGCCCTTGAAAGAGACTCCTAATTTAGTCGTGGTACACACGCAACGCTAAAGGTCAGAAGCTAAAAGGCAACCTCATGCAGCATGCACTACAGTGCGCACCTGCAAATTTACGTTTACAAAACACTGTAGCAAGACCAAAATTTCAGTCCAAGGTTTACACTGTTGCAGAGAGACTCCTAGAAAAGAAAAATGTAGATACCAAGTAAATCCACCGAATGGCTCACGACAGCACTACACGCGCCTTCAAGAGCATCTTCCCCTCCCTCCTGCAACCGGTCGACCCCGCACGAGGTAACAATTGCGCCATAGAATACCCAACGCTAGTTCCCTTCTTAGATGCCTTCAGAGCCAGGAAACGCCAACGTTCAATAGACCTCTCCCTGCACACGTCACCGGCGCACCTGTCTCTCGTCTGACTCGCAAAGCATGTGCCTTTTGACAGGGATGGGCAGCAGGTGCTCGTCACGTGCAAAGCCAGTTTAGAAGAAAAAGTTGACGATTTTCCCATCGGCCTTCCCCCTTTGACGTCAGGCTGCTTACACCAGGGATAGGTCTCTCCCTGCTGTAAACAAAGTGACGAAAGCTTTGGTTTACGCAACAACCTGTTTCGTCAGAAGGTAAAGCAAAATTCCAAAAAGAGCAATTCTGTCAATTGATTGACACGATGCTTAGTTCCCGACAGGTATCTTGTGACAGCAGGGGAAAGAACTTGAGCGTTGCACGTGATTCCAGATTCTTGACTCTGTATAACCCTGGTGTAAGCGCAAAGTGACGAAGGCTTTGGTTTACACAACAACGGGTTTCGCCAGAAGGTGAAGGAATTGACAGCCGTAACTACCTTTTGGAGCCAACTTATGTCTCGTCTCGACACGACCACTCCAAGAAGGTGCGCGAATACAGTTCCAATACAAACAATTTTTCTAAATCCTTCTTTCTACAAACTATTAAAGGCAGGAACTTATTGCCGGAAGAATGTGCTTAAGTGTTTGGTAATCGAGATTTTTATTGTCGTCTGTATACCTGAGAATCTACTCCTGTCTTACTATTGTTCAAGCTTTCTGTTACCTTTAAAAATGTTCACTGATTATTTTGTTTTAATTTGATGTTAACTTCGCTTAATGTTCTTGTTGCTTTTTTTGTGAAAAGAACACTTTGATTCAAACTGTCTCCCCTGCAATAATGCCTTCGAGGCGATGCAGGTATTCTGTAATTAAATAAATAAATAATTCCAAATAAAAGCAATTCTGTCACGATGTTTAGTTTCCGGGAGGCGTCTTGTGACAAAAGAGAAAGTACGTGAGCGTTGCACGTAATTCCGGATCCTAGACGCTGTCTTTATGCCAGCACGTTCGCTGGCGTGATATTTGGCTGGCATGCTATAAATGCAGCACCATCGAGATGCTGAACACCATTCGTCCACGCCCAGCAACTGCAGCCTCACCTTTCTGCCAGAAGCAACTGATGTACCACTCCGCCGAGAGAGTCATCGCGAAAACGGTAAGTTTTTAACTTTTTTTTTAATATTGTAACACTAAAACCTTTGGATATTTGCAACGAACAGCTGGGTACACTTAGTCATTTCCTGTGATTTGATTTTGGTATATGATGGCATATACTTCACAAAAAGAACGTGCATTTATTCTATCTCCAGCACAAAGTTTGAAACATAAGTAATGGTCATTCAGACATTGTTAAAAATGTACCCTGCAAAACTCACTCCATTTCAAATAACGGCAACGAAAGAGCAGGAAATACTCATTGATTCATCTCTCACTGAACGCACAGACTTGTTAAGGAGAGTATGCATATTGTACGGAATAAAACAACAATGGGGGTCACTTATATTTACTCCACTAACGAATCATTTAGTCTAATAGTTGTGACTGTTTTCATCCGGTGTCGAAACGAGGTGCAAACTGCATTTTCATATTGAAATGCACTTGCTCCCCTTTGCACTAGACTAGGTCCCGAGCAAGACAACATCGTAGCATTCACAAAAATGTAGAAGTTTATGTACTTATCTTTTTCTGTAATGTTATTATAAAAAATTTTGTTGCGTTTCTGTTATGGGTCACAGCATTTGCGCGTAGTATTGCGTGCCTGTGAATAGTTTTGTCCAATTTATTATTTGATATTAGTAAGTCGAACCGACCTTAGTATATCGAATTTAGTATTAACCTTTCTCGCGATTGCCAAGGACAATTTCTATTCGCGTTAGTCTTCACGCTGTGCCGCCTTTATATTAGCAGCAGAATTTTTTCGCTTTATTCAGATAATGCGCAAACTTTCCTCAAAATAAGGTGCATAACCTCACGTGCGCTTGTGGATCTTATAAACCTAGTAAATATCAAAGCAAATGAAATCCTTAGACACTGAGTTTCTCTAGTTTTGGTGTCACCCCCCTCCCCCCCTCCCGCTATTTTCAGACTTTCAGAAATCGTTCCCAAAGTATTGACAAAATGTCTCCATTTGTCTTTCATTTAGCGCAAAGGATACCTGATCCAATGGAAAGGGTACTCCAAATGGCATTGTACCCTGGAGCCTAAGAGGAATCTCAACGAGGCCTGTCTGGGCGAGCTCACATCCCCCCAGGGAACCCTAGAATCGACGCTTCCAGTCTGCCTCAGAAGAGGTCGTGTACGAACTTGAAAAAAATTGTCCAACTGCCGTCGATCAAGCGGTCTCCTGGAGGTGAACCTTGACCACGACATTTATCGGTGGGCTTTTCACAAGAAAGGCCAACCATTAGAAAAAATGGCTACTATGTGAGGAGCAAGACTTCTCCAGGATCAAACTTTCGTTTGCATGGTCGATACGGGAAACGAAATTTGTGGAACACAGTGGCGATTGAGTTTCCAATCAGAATTAAGGGTGGTGTAACACTTCAGAAGTCATGCAAGAGGTTTCCTTGCGGATTTGCTCGCGAGACCTTGCAGGTTTTTTTCGTGACAAAGATTATTGCTGGCACACTGTAAAACACAAGTTTTTATTTCCATGGAGTTTTACTTTTGTTCTATTTGTTTCGTTTTCTAGTTATTTTGGCTTGTTATTTACAACGTGTGGCCAGTTTAGCTCACTGAGTGCTACTGTCTATATTCCACCGATATGCCTTCTTTTTCGTCAAATTTTCTTACTTTTATTTAGTTTGTTGCTTACAGTTCCACGAAATGGCCACGCCAGATAACAATAGAATGTTGCCTACTATCTTTGACAGTTCCAGTGTCACATTCACGTTGACCAATGAGACAGCTATAAAGATAAGACACGAGAAGGACCTTCTTCGGAAGACATACTTTGAAACGGTGCAATCATTTTTGCCCCCAAAGGTAAGGCTTCGCACTATGGGTAAATATTTTGAGGATCGGCTTACGTCACTGTGCAATATTGCGGATAGGCGCTACAAAAAAATTGACAGGCCGTGCGAAACCGTCCTTCTTAAAAAGGAATAGGTTAGTAAAGATTCACTTCGAGTCTCAATCTAGCCCACCTGAAACGAATACCGGAGAATCCATAGAGAATATCATAATTTCTTCTCTGCACAAAGAACTCGGAAGAGTAGGAACAGTTTAAGAAAAGGCCATAAATGAACTCAGAGACACCGTCTCTGCCTATAAGGCAAACTTCTTAACCTAGAGCAGCAGAATTAAAAACTGAAATCAGAAAAAAACTACAAGGCTACTCAACAAAGGCATAATGGTCAGCGATGGGTGCAAAAAAAAAACAGACCGAAGGAAGCTTAATGCCGCTGGATATCCCATCAGGCAAGCACTTGAAGTTGTACAGGTGAGCTACGGCCTAGATGTATGCCAGCTTCTCGTAACTGACCTAAAAGGCCTGCTGCATAAAGTTAAATTAAAAGAAAATTGAGAAATTATTTGTAATTGCGATTTAAAAAGAGGTTTCTGCAGCAATGGTCAAGTTAACTACAATGCCCTTTCTTCTCCAAACAAAAAAAAAGCTTGCGAGAAGTTGCAGCCCTCTTGGACGTACATTTTGTAAGCAACGTTTTCTGGGGGCACCTCTCCGCGAGCGTTCCTAATCTTCCTACCATAAGGCTAATAAATTCTTACAGAGAGCACATAGATAGCAGAATAACTGTCTTAAAGACACCAGGTACCTCACCTGGCGCTCAGGTTTTATTTGAGGAAGACTTGGTGTTAGCTTCGCAAGAGCTAGCCAAAGATGTAGGCATGAGTATGACAGAGATCTCCACCGAGGCAATCCTTGTAAAAATAGAGGGTGATGGCTGTGTTGCGAGTAGACGCACGACCTGTACAACATTATCATTAGTCATCATTTGCAAAACGCGGCAGCTACAAAGCCATAACCTCCATCGCCTTCTCAGTGTGGCGGATATCTCGGAGGGTTATTTTGAAAAAAGAAAAGCTTTTCAGGATTTGATAAAAGAAATTAATATTGTCGCACAAAGGGGTAGCATATCTGTTGGGGACCACAAGATTCCAATTCGCATCTGTCTAGGGTCAGATTTGAAATTCTTGCTTGTTGTTCAGGGTCTGCAGTCTGCTGCATCACGCTATCCTTGTCCATTTTGTCGAGCGAACCCACGGACAAGGTTCTCAGATCTGACAAATAACAGGAGCTTTAATGAACCGCCTTTCATCCGCACTCTTGAGAACATGAATGTTGATTGCTGCGCAGAGGCGAACGGGATGAAAAACGTGCCTTTGCTCAACTTCGACTCTGATTTAATAATTCCTGGTGTATTGCACATGAAGTTAATAATAGTCACCGCCTGGTAGACGGCATGCTTTCAAGTGCAGAAGACAGAGATTACCGCGAAAAAGTCCGCAACCCACGTTGTATGACCATACATGATCAGGGCATCGTTGACGCCATAAATACCTGTGGGATTAACTTTCAAGTCTGGAAAGCCAATGAATAAAACAAGAGAAAAGCATTCACGTCGGTATCGGTGGGCGATTGTGATCGCCTGCTGAAGGCTTTGCCTGAAAAATTGGCCGGAAAATGGTACCCTCAAACAGAGGAAAAAACGTTGCTCCTTTGGAAGCTTCTGGGAAAAAAATTAGTGGCTTAGCTCTCGTTAAGCCTGGATAAACAAGCAAAAAGCTTCAGTTATGCTTGGTGTGATGTCATGGTTATGCTTGATAGCTTAGCTGTGGCTTTATCATTTTTTTTTGCTCTTGTGCAGCCAACTCCCAAGCGAGTACTTCTGGATCGGACGAATTTAGTTTCACAGCTTTTCTGCGTAATCTAGCAGCAGCCGCACTTTCCTTCCTTTCCATGTCGAGTATGCACGCCTATTCTCTGGCAAGCGCATTATATAGCCTCCTTGCGCATGCACATGTGCAGTAGCACGCGGCTGCGCCGAAAGGTCAGGCGACGGAGTCGGCGGCGGTGACGGCTGCGGCAGCGGCGAGGAGTGACCACCTGCGCAGCGCGTGACGTCACTCGTTTTCGCGCATGCGCATAACTCACCAGTTCGGCTCCCGCGAAGCTCGGCTCTGACTCGTGTAGTGGCCTCTATTCCTGTCCCCTCACCTCTTTCATTTTATTTCTCCATTCTGCCTGCTGTCCTTTATTTCCGCTGCCCCAGCTCAGGTGCTTCAGTATCGATGGCAGATGCCGGGGCTAGCAAAAATCTTTTCCTTCCTTTTTACTATTATTTTTAATAAAACCACTACCACCACCACCCGCGTAGTGAAGCTTTTCGCTTCAAAAACGGAGTCGGCGGCGGCCACCTGCGCCATACGTGGCGTCACTCGTGCTCCGACATACGCCGGCTCGCGCGAAGCGCGGTGTTGACTAGCGTAGTGAAGCTTTTCGCTTCAAAACTTTGTACCACCTAGAAAATGATGTTGAAGGTCGCAGCATAGAAAGGGAACCTCAGCATTCTATCGCACGTTCTCTGAATTAGGAGCGCAAGGTTGCAAATGCCATGGTGGCGATAGAGTTACGCCGTATATTCATATTATCGCGCACCACGCTTCCGCAAAGCACGAAATGTTCAAGTGCATTGGTTGGTTTTCAAGCCAAGAAATAGAGAAAAAAAACCACTTGCTTTACAACATGGAAAGTCGAACAAATGCAATGCAGCCGCTGACGCCCTCAAGCTGGCGAAAAGGCTTGAAGTGAGTGAGAATGAATGCCAGACTAAGCCGTGCCTATGAAAAGCGGGACTAAGAGTACTGGTTTGAGGGAGTTATTCAAGAGACACGGGCGAAGAGGCCGCGCTGTGCAGAATAAAAAGTGAGAGAAGAAAGCTTTTCACAAAATGTAGACCATATGGATGCAGGAGAATTGCGCACGGAGCTTCGGGCTATGGGAATGTCGACGAAGGTCAAATCAATTGAGAAACTGCGCAACCTTGTAAGGAAAGAAAGAGAAAAGCAATGATTGTAGCTATAGGGGGAGATAAAAGTTATATTGTGAGAGGTGCTTTTTAATTTTGCGTGTTTTCTCCTCTATTTATAGTGCTGTGTTGTACTTCTGGTTTAGAAAGTTCATCACTGCTTGAAAATGAAGAGTACTGTTCCCGATTCTTTATGTAACCTGCCCTTAAAGGAGTGTTCGGTGTGTACTAAACATAGTGTATTTTTATTATGTGGGTGTTTACCTGCCATATATGCGCTGAGCAATTATTGGTGTAATGTAAATGTGATAGGTGTGTTTTGTAAGTATTGCCATCGTAACATTTAAAATGATCTTTTCACTTGTCTTTGCGCAAGAAAATTCTTTTATCTAATCAAAGCATGGGAAAGCGATTTATAACGCAATCAGTACAGCTAGAAAAAATACTGGGGGGGGGGGGGGGGGGGGCTTTGAAAATGAACATGCACATAGTCCTATAAGTTTCGCGGTGCAACAGGAAAACTATTGCACCGAATTTAATTAAACTGATCGCGCGTATCGGGCGTAGATCATCTGATGCCCATCTGATAAACACGCTCGATAAAAGTGACGACAGCAGTACAACATTTCATGCTACCATTTATGTTCATTTGTGCGTCCTTACACGCCGCGGTGGCTCAGTGGTTAGGGCGCTCGGCTATTGATCCGGAGTTCCCGGCTTTCAACCCGACCGTGGGGCCGCGTTTTTATGGCGGCAAAATGCTAAGGCGCCAGTGTGCACTACGATGTCAGTGCACGTTAGATATCCCCAGGTGGTCGAAATTATTCCGGAGCCCTCCACTACGGCACCTCTTCCTTTCTTCTTTCACTCCCTCCTTAATATTTTCCTTACGGCGCGGTTCAGGTGTCCAACGATATATGAGACAAGTACTGCGCCATTTCCTTCCCCCCCAAAAAACCTATTATTATTATTGTACGTCCTTCTCTGTAGACTGATTTTTTTTTGCCAACCGATTAAAGGTTTGCCTTGTTCTTTTTTCTTTTCACAAAGTTTTGCTTCTTTTGTATGCCATTTTGCTGTGAAGTGTGTTTATTTATATTCATATTCGTGACGTTTGGAGTGCATCGTTCCGGTTGTACATGTAACATGAACACATGGTAATGACGCTATGTGATTCTGACTGTACAGATTTTTTTCCAAATGTTGTATAAAAAATGTGTAATAAAACATTTTATGTCGGCACTATATTCCTTGTCTCTGCCTTTTTGCGACGAAGTTATAACCCCTTCCGCATCAGCTATCAGATAGTGTGACAAGTGCAAGTTTGTTGACAGCGACGCCATGGAAATAGACCTATTACATTTGTTCGATTTTCTCCCCGAAGGGCCAAAAGAAAAAAATATATATAATCTCCAGTGCTTCGAATATTACTGTAAACGTAACAGATCACTTCACATGCGTGTCATCATTACGAAGGCTTCATCCATGATAATTTGCTGACATTGTGCTTTCCGCTACGTGCTATTATGACCTCCCTACCTATTTGATATTCTCGTTAACTTTATAACATGGAATGTAATTCGTGACTGTTTTTATTGTTATACATTCTTTTTTAGCATCTACTTCTTTTCGTTGCGCTCTACCTCTCTATTACGATTGTATTTGCTCTGATTTACCAAACTCTGCTGCTGTCAAAGTATGCGATAGTATTGTTCAGTGCACTATAATTAGTTTTTCACACGACCACACAAATCAAAGCTGCTGCAGGCAGAGTAACCTGGGAACTGGGAAAAGCTACAATGAAAAAATACAAATTCGTTCGATTACGGGCTATGAGGGACAGCGCACTGGAGCGCTTCGAACTAATTCGACCACCTGGGGTAAATAGCCGGGGCGCTGTTGCAATTCGCGTCCGCTGGAATGTGGGCATAGCAGCTGGATTCTGAGACGGCCCCACATCACCCGGCACCGTATGCAAGACTTTGCCCCCATCCGCCTCTTTCTATCCCTCTTTGACTGCATTTGTGGGAGAGTTTCTCTGATTTTTATTGGCCGTCCTAATGGGGATTACTTCTAGTTTTCGTTCTTTTAACAGTATCAATGTAGTATTTGTATTGGCGTAGGCAGGACACTTAGTTGTTCTTTATTTTTCTCCTCCTCTAATTTATATCCCTTAACATCCTTTGATCTTGCTTCTGGCGATCAATTGTTTACACGTTTTCATAGCATTTTGAAGAATAAGATGAATCTTAAAAGCAAGCTGCTTGCGATAACGCAACTCATCTTTTATACTGGTAAAATAGAAAAATTTATTCCCTAAATGATTACAGCCCAGCCTCAAAGGACAGATGCAAACGTTCCTCAAAGGAGGCGCTCAAGCCAGTGGCGTCAGCCGATAATTATAACATCGCAGCAAACCCTGTTTATCCGTGGTTAATCCTCTTGCACCTGGCGATGCCACTCTGAGAGGTGCGGGAGAATTAACTGCGATATCATGACAACCGGCCGACGCAGCAGCGTAGCAGCGACTGACAGCATAGCGACTGGCAGCTTCGCAAAATGCGACAGCCACTATATTTACCATTTATATATATAGCTATGAACCACATCCTTGATGACGTGCATGTAAAAGCGCTTTTTCGTAGGACAGAAGTGGACAAAATTAAGTTTACCAATTTATTTGCAAAAATAGAAAAAGTTGGCAGTATCTTGTGGTATCTTTAAAAGCGAAGCCTCATTTTTTCGGCCGTGTTCCACGAACAGGATCCCGGCAATACATCATGCATGCATATTACAGAAGTCTGAATGAAAGGACAGCAAAAAAAGTCGCCAATAGCTGTAGCAACAAAAGTATTATTAGGGATGATGCGTTAAATTTTTCATTCACACATTCATACTAATATATTTTCTATTGAAACGTGCACTTTTATTAAAATCAGTTGACAAAAACAAAAGGTTGTGAACCCACGCTAGAACCTAAGTGCAAATTCCAGGCACCATATTCGGACAACGCTAGATGGTTTATGGTTTATGGGGGTTTAACATCCCAAAGCAACTCAGGCTATGAGAGACGCCGTAGTGAAGGGCTCCGGAAATTTCCGGACAACGCTAGAGTCACTAATTTGAAAGCCTTACAGGTGGACGTGACAGTAACAACCTGAACGCCCATCTAGACGCTATCTGCTTCTAGACTACAAATTCTATGTTATGTGTGACGACAGCTGAACAGCTTCAGAATTTTTCTGTGCAAAGCTATATCACATTTTCTTAAATAAGTTTTAAAATAATAAACTGAAACACTTATATCCCCGAATACTTTTTCATTCCGGCCGTTTGAATGCCGCTACGCTCTTTCAAAGTGACGAGAATAGCTAAAATTCAGATGAGCTAGCTCTCATAACCTAATATATCATGATCACACGCGCAAATAATCTTTTTTAAGAATAGCACAGAGCTGAAAATTTGCAAAGCTGCTCGCCGACAAGCATATGTACTTAACAGCCGCGAGAAATTTATGTAGCTGCGTTAATGCATGGTCCATCGTAACAACCTTCTATATTTAAAACGCCGGTCGAGACACTGGGTTCGAGCTCTAACATACGTTCTTGTCTGCAAGGCAAAAGTCGCCCGATAAAAAAGGTAAGCACCAAATGGAAGCAACTTCATCAGTCCGAAACATTTCTGCAGCGTAGCTCGCCACCAGGCGCCATCTTTGATATTTTAGGCAATATCATGTTCGAGATTAAAAGGCCTCCGGAAGCTTCTTGATCAAAGCTATGCAAGATCGCCACACACCATTTTAAACAGCATATATTGAGGTACCTAAAACCGGGAATACGGCGCTATAGAGTTTCAATGTCTGGAATTATGGCAAAATATGGCCCCCTCCCGTAGGCAGCATAGTATAAATTCAAAAGCGCTGGGAAGCTCGTGTAAAAATAGCACGGAACTTAAACTTCGGCACATTCCTCAGCTAAGTACATATTATACAAATCCCGGAAGCATTTTTTGTAGGTGCTTTTGTTCACGTTTTACGATTTTTTTGTACCCCATTCTATTCAGTTACGCACCCTGTAGCCGTCATTGCCGCTAGATGGCGCAAGTAGTTGAAGTCCTGGAAAGCTGGGCATGCGCAACCTTTCGAAAAATGTGGGCTACATGCGTTGGCATTCACAACGTTTTATAGCAGGAACGCGGCACTGAAGCTATAGACCGTCGGCGTTCTTTGTGTTCATCGACGTTAGCGTTGACAACGCTCTAGACTCCAATGATTTTGAGGAAATGAAGGCGCATACCTGGCTCCCTGGGACAGTGAACTCCACAATCGCGCTTTGATATAAAGTTGGGGTTCGAAGCCCCATAGGCCGTTTTCGGTTATAGAATATCTTATATGGTTCCCATTTGAACCCAACATATTTTTGGAAATGTGGCGGTGTGCTTGAAGGTTGCTTCACTTCCGCCACCGTTTGGCCCGGTATTGCACTGCCTCCGGGATCGGCCTGAGACATTATAGCGCGCGTCTTTTCTATCCTATCTTTCTATCCTATCTTTAAACTTTTACTTTCTGCACGTGGTAGTGATTGTGGCTCAGCTGGAGCCAGTGGGCAGGACTGTGCACTTTCCTTTTCATTTTTCCTGGCAACAACAGAAGAAGAAGAAAGAGGTATGTACAGTACTCACGGATTGAAATAGGACATTCGGAGCGCGTGGCCGTCGCTTCATGGAGCGCCGCCCGTAGATGCTCATGGAACCAAGGTGGTGCATTGTGGTATGGCGCGAGGGGGAGAACATCTACAAAGCAGAATTGTTCCTTCCAGTCGCCAACGAGCCAGCCTGTGG
The DNA here is from genome assembly GCA_030143305.2 of Amblyomma americanum. Lineage (NCBI taxonomy): Eukaryota > Metazoa > Arthropoda > Arachnida > Ixodida > Ixodidae > Amblyomma > Amblyomma americanum. The sequence goes on from JARKHS020006460.1 coordinate 57,578, forward strand.
TTTACCACATGCCTGCGTGGCACTGCAAGGCTTGCGCTTCGAATGTCCTATTTCAATCCGTGAGTACTGTACATGACGGTGGCGAGAGAGGGAGATGTGGGCTGCATGCATTAGCGCTGTCAACATTGTGGCAGACACGCGGCACTGCAGAACTAGGCCGCAAGCGTTCATTGGGTGACCAACCTCTCGCGATCAACCATTAATTTAAAACCGAGACCTGGCCGGGTGCGTGTGTTGCCTATCCAGTGTGCGGAATGCACTCAAGGTTAGACGCCAAGCCGCATCTACATACCCCATACACCCCAGCTTTCGCTCTCTAACTAGGTTCAACCGCAGTTAATTTTTTTCTTTTGAATTTTACGTAATCAAAACCAGCTTTCCCCTCACGGAGTTCCCGGGTTCGAACCCGACCGCGGAGGCTGCGTTTTTATGGAGGAAAAACGCTAAGGCGCCCGTGTGCTGTGCGATGTCACTGCACGTTAAAGATCCCCAGGTGGTCGAAATTATTCGGAGCCCTCCACTACGGGCACCTCTTTCTTTCTTTCTTTCTTTCTTTCTTCTTTCACTACCTCCTTTATCCCTTCCTATACGGCGCGGGTCAGGTGTCCAACTATATATGAGAGAGATACTGCGCCATATCCTTTCCCCAAAAAACCAATTATTACTCACGGCCAGCTACGCGCGGCACCGCACATTCACCCTCTCTGGATTTCCTTCTCATCTGTTTAACCCGACAGTGTTGGGTAGCTCCTGTCGCGGAGGGGCCAGCGTCGTCGGCGTCTTTGGCCCGTGAGCGAAAAATGGCGCATCTCGGTGGGCACCTGAACCGCGTGGTAAGGGAAGAGATTTTCCATCCTTCACGACGCGGTACGGCTGTCCAGCGAGAATTGTGAGACAGGCGTCGTTTCCTTTCTCTAAAATAATAATTGGTTTTTAGACCCGCCGCGGTGGCTCAGTGGTTAGGGCGTCGACTACTGATCCGGAGTTTCCGGGTTCGAACACGACCGCGGCGGCTGCGTTTCTATGGAAGGAAAACGGTAAGGCGCCCGTGTGCTGTGCGATGTCAGTGCACGTTAAAGATCCCCAGGTGGTCGAAATTATTCCGGAGCCCTGCAATACGGCACCTCTTCCTTTATTCTTTCACTCCCTCCTTTATCCCTTCCCTTACGGCGCGGTTCAGGTGTCCAACGATATATGAGACAGATACTGCGCCATTTCCTTTCCCCTTTCCATTTCATTTTCTCTGCACCGCCACACTGCTCTCCCATCCCGTGCCAGACGCTGCTTCGGGGCTCTTCACGGACGTCTCCAACTTCCCCGTCGGCGCCGTCCTTATACAACGCGTAGACAACACCTGCCATCCTCGGCGTTCTTCTCCAAGAAACTCTCAGCTCGGAAAACGACCCCTTCTGCGGCCAGTCCCACCAACGAAACCATGACCCCCGCCCCGTCGAGTTCGCCAGCTTACTACAGAGAACTTCTGGCGATATACGATGCAGTGTAACACTTTCGCCACGTTCTCGAAGCATAGCTCTGAACTATCTACACCGTCCATAAACCTCTGACCTACGTCTTCTCTCAACACCGCGACCAACTCCCGATGGTCAAGCAGAACCAGGTCTCGTTCATTGTCCAGTTTACCACCGGCATCCAGCATGTCAGCGGGAAGGACAACGTGGTCGCCGACGCGCTTTCACGTGTGGCAGCTATCAGCTCTCAGCCTTGCAATTGATAACCCACCTCTAAGTAATATTGGAAATGCAGTAGGGATGAATGTTAAACACGGGTGGATAAACTGGGCATGGGCCTAGACCTGGCGCAATGCAGGGCCATTATTCATGGACTGCCTGAACATGGGCATACTCCTGGCGCGAACGTCAGGTCATTTTATATCGACCGGTTTAATAGTGGCATAGTGTCGGTGTGAATAAATGTCGGTCAATGATTATTAGACTGGCTGAGTATGGGCATAGTCTTAGAGCGAATTTCGGGACATTGTGCCTAGATTCGTTGCCTATGGCGCTATAAATTCGCTAAACACTTTTCACCAAAGAAAGGTAAATGCCTTTTTAAAGCATGTCGCGAAAAAAGGAAAAAAGTAGTGGCTATAACCACGCACCTTACACTAAGCACTGTGCATGAGCAAAGAACAAGAATGCGTATTCAGCGCACTGTGTGCTTTTCACATTAAACATCGCGTTTTCGTCCGAGACACCGCTAAAATACCCGCAGTTTAGTGTGTCACAGCCACTTTCCAATGTTTCTACACCAATGGTTTAGTAACGAATTTTTCTGCGCAGGAGAGTGAGGCCTCCTGCGTGTGAGATCTGTGGGTGCGACGAAGCTATAGAACACCTTCTTTGTAACTGCCCTCGGTTTCAGCGTGAGCGTGGATTCCTGGCTGCAACACTCTGCCATTTAGATCGTCGGCTTCTTACTGAAGCCAAGATTCTGGGTCATTGGAGTAAGCCTTCATCGCAGAGGATAGCTGTGAAGGCACTTTTCAAGTTCTTGAAGGACTCAGGACTGAGTGCAAGGTTGTGAACTATCGGTGTGTGCCCTGTGTACCCTGCAAGTAGTGGCCAACGGACGTGGAAAAGTGATCTTCTCCCTTTGATCTCTCCCCTTTCTATCTCTGCCCCCGTTCCCTTCAAACGTGTAGGGCAGCACACAGGGCGCTGCCTACTTAACCTCCCTGCCTTTCCGTTTTTCTTTCTCTCCCTCTCTTCTCTGCGCAGCGCGAATGCGTGAGACCTGCGCCGGCCGAGTTGGAGGCACTTAGATGTAGACGACATCTGCAGCAACCAGTGTCCTGCAAAGAGAAAGCGACAAAATACCGATTTTGAAGGGCATCATGCAAGAATACATGAACGATTCGGTACTATTCATACCACGTTTACAAAAAGTATTGAGAAAACTGCTTTGGGAAGAGTTAGGGATAGAAGGTAATACAGAATGCCTTAGTATTCGTTTCTCAGGTGACATTGCCGTTTTAAGCAAGTCAGGGGACGAATTACAAAGACTGATCCAGGATTCGGACGCAGAAACCCGTTTAAGCAAGTCAGTGGACGAATTACAAAGACTGATCCAGGATTCGGACGCAGAAACTAGAACGATGGCTCTGAAATGATACGTACAGAACAGGCTAATGTTTAAAGGTCGCCTTCGAGAACAGTATTTCATGTTCCGCAGCCAAGAGTTGCAAGTGGTAAGGAAAAAGGTGTGCTTAGGACAGGTAGCGGGCTTTTAATCGGACTGCGATAGTGAAATATTGAAATATTTAGAAGAATGAAAATGTAATAGAGCGCATTTGGGAAGTGCTTTCAGATCATGAATGGCAGTTTACCAACATCCCTCTCGGGAAAATAATAATAATTATAATTGGTTTTTTGGGGAAAGGAAATGGCGCAGTATCTGTCTCATATATCGTTGGACACCTGAACCGCGTCGTAAGGGAAGGGATAAGAGAGGGAGTGAATGATAATGATAATGATTGCTTTTGGGGGAAAGGAAATGGCGCAGTATCTGTCTCATATATCGTTGGACACCTGAACCGCGCCGTAAGGGAAGGGATAAGGGAGGGAGTGAAAGAAGAAAGGAAGAGGAGGTGCCGTAGTGGAGGGCTCCGGAATAATTTCGACCACCTGGGGATCTTTAACGTGCACTGACATCGCACAGCATACGGGTGCCTTAGCGTTTTTCCTCCATAAAAACGCAGCCGCCGCGGTCGGGTTCGAACCCGGGAACTCCGGATCAGTAGTCGAGCGCCCTAACCACTGAGCCACCGCGGCAGGGCAGGGAGTGAAAGAAGAAAGGAGCAAGGAAGAGTTAGGTGCCGTAGTGGAGGGCTCCAAAATAATTTCGACCACCTGGGGATCTTTAACGTGCACTGACATCGCACAGCACACGGGCGCCTTAGCGTTTTTCCTCCATAAAAATGCAGCGGCCGCGGTCGGATTCGAACCCGGGAACTCCGGATCAGTAGTCGAGTGCCCTAACCACTGAGCCACCGCGGCGGGTAGGGAAAATATGAAAACCGTATTTTAGCGGCACTCGACAAACAGCAAGGTAGAAACTAGAAAAAAGAATTAAACTATCAGGACAATGAAGAGAGATATCAAAAAGAAAATTATGACGTAACGTTCACAGACCAGAATAGAGCAGACTTGTTAAGAAACAAACGTGGGTTATTGGAATTCCATCCCAAGTCATCAAGAAGAAATGGGCATGAGGAAGGCATGTATTTCGAAGGCAAGGTAGCCGATAGTCGTGGGTAATACACCGTATTCCAAGCGCAGCGCGGGGGGGGGGGGGGGGGCGAGGCATTAAGCTAAGTGGCCAGATAAGAACAGATAGTGTAGGAGGATAAGAGGTGCCACAGCTAGCACAAAACATAGTGAATTCAACGAATACTGGAGAGGCCTAAATTCAGTGGACGTAGTCAGGTTGGTTATGGTGATAATTGATATCTGCAGCATATTCTTTTCAAGGAGTTGTTCCTATGTGGCAAATTCTACGTAGCCACCTTAGTCTAATAAAGGAGAAGCGTTCAAGGCAATATGCATTGCACGATCACAGACAGCAAACCCTTTAAACTGCTGCGAACACAGCGTATACCTTTCCTCGTTCCTAGAGATTCGCGTAGCCATACGGACCACAGCCACACAAGGCACGCTGTGCAAGAGCCCATGAGAAGTACGATGTGACCATAACCTCTGTTTACGTACATACACTCCCTGCAGCCACCTAGCCATATTTTTTCAAGCTGTTCAAAGGATCAAAGAACTTCGTGATTTTTGGAAGAGAATTAAGACCACGTTATATGAGGTCTTTGTGCAGATCTGTAAGAAAACACGCATGCACGCTGCATCTGCCACTGCAACAAGTGTTCCGAAATCTCTTGTTTTTGGTTCCAACGCGACTTTTCGGATAAAAAAAAATATACATGAAGTCATGGCGTGTTGCAAGCTGAGCATCAGAGTGCCTGCAGTGAATAACCACAGCAGAATAAGCGGTATATTTACAGCAATTCACAAAGGAACTGAGAAAACGCGCTGATTGATTACCATCAAAATATCAAGGATAAAAACGTACGTGATGCCCAGGTGGTAGCACAAAAATGTTTTGTGAGTGCAGGAGGTATTTTTATCTGATATGAATATTTGCGGGTTAGTTATCAGGAATAAAGGTTTTAACCTTCAAGATAAATTTTAAGTGTTTTGTGGAGCCCAGCGACACATACCTTTTCAAAGCAATGCAACACATCTTTCGCCCTCTACCCGTGTTGCCAACGAAAATAAAAGAGAAGTAAAAGGTCAAAGCATAAACTGCTCACTACGTGAGGAAATTCTTAATATGGCTTCATACAGGGTGGTGAGCTCTAATGGAGAACACGCGAGTGTGTGGCCGCGCTCTTCGAAGCGCCAGTGCGTCAGTCACGGTCGCGCATCAAAGCGAAGTCGCATGCTATACGACTTCGCTTTGCTGCGTGAGGTCCTTCTGTGTCGAACGCTTGTGTCGAACGCAAGGGTGCTTCGAAGAGCACATTCATGTTGACTCCATGAGCGGACCGCCTGTATACTTGCAGACACTGTCCGAAGGTACTCCAAGGTGGCTTTCCAGTCCCGTGAGACGCTTAAGAAAAGAAATAATTAGCCTATTTCTCAGTTTGGAGAGGCTGAGCATTTCGTGTATTAATTTCTTCTGTTTCATCGATATAGCCTCAACAAGAAAGACCCCCATCTTAACTTTACATCACACGTCGAAATGGCTGTTTAACGTCCTCTGCGCTCGTTAAGGTATGGATAAACTCTGTATGGCCATTGCAGGAGTGTGCCTGCGTGTCAGAGTGTCTGCTAGCCAATTTAGTTGTTTTCAGCTCTTCAAGTCGTCCTAAAAAGATATAAGCTGAAGTTGAATCAAAGTTGAGAAGAAAGGTGTCCTCCGGTTGATTGCGTGGACGTAGTTCGCAACAACTTGCGTGTGCTCATCGCCGAATGCGCTGCTGATGTCCACGGAGCAGGCGAGACGACGGTATATTTTGTCGTTTTCCCAATGCCCAACTTAAATCATGCCAATGATGAGCACGGTGGGGTAGGATGCGCGGCCTTCTTGTTATGGCGCACAAGTGTCTTGGGCTATCATGGGCCAAACAAGAAGCTATATAACCGTTTGTTGTTTTAAAGAATTACATTAATAAATCTTGAGATTAAAACGTTTCCTGCTTTCTGGAATATGCAATTCACGTATAATTTCTCACCTTACGCTGTAGTAACCTTCGGCAGGGCTTTTGCTTCGGCACAGAGGGTAATCACTTGCCCCTACTTTCCACTTTTTTCAGGATGTTGGCGTTGGGGAGGGGCAAAGTACGTTCATGCTCATCACTTGGAAAGGCTTTGTACTGTAGCTAGTAGAATTTGCTTTATATAAGGCGTTGGGCGCCAGGAGACAAAAACAATGGTATTGTTATGCTCTAAATGCGAAAGGGGAAAGCACTATACCCGGCATGTGTGCTTTATTTAGAATCGCATACGTAAGAAATCAATAAAAACTAATGACCGTTCAAATTTCGGTAGGCCCGGAGCGTTTTCTGCTTCGACGCCGAAAACAACGAAAAAAAATCCATCCTCTCATACGCCTGATTTCTCTACAACACCGCTTTGCGGGAGATAATCCAGATTTCCCCAAGAAGACTCGTCAGTCAACCGGAAGCAACGACCATGCTTATGAGTATCATCAACGAAGGCATCCTGCACCTCTCCAAAACCAGTTCAGTGTCCATGACCTTACGGCCTCAGGGCTTACTATAAATTGAAATATACGATGTAAAAAGTCGTTACGCATGTCCTCCACATTTGCACAGATGTTTTTAATGCTGAAATTCGTCAAGCACGCTCACAATTTACACGGTAGGCTTCTGCTTCTCTAAGCTTCTTCTAGCACATATCTTCGGTATCAACCATGAAATTGTTTTGACCTTTAACGGCTGCTTTATCGTCGCTATTTTCAGCACGCCCGCTCCCGCTATCTGCGTGCTGCCACTGTTGCCTGGTGACACAACTGACATAATGGCGCGCATGTTCAAACATCGCTGCCGTCGGCGATGCAGCGATGGCGTATCAATTACAGAAGGCGTCCAGTTAAAAAGCATTATTTTTGTATTTGCCATTAAGCAACAATCTGCCCGAAAACAACTTCCTGAGTTATGTGCGCACTTCCTTGATTAAGCAACTGGCATTTGCATTTTCTAACGTCGCAGTAAAGTAGTTAAAAAAGCATTTATGATCAGTGCATGCTATATATATGAATCATATTTTTTTATATCAAGGCAAACTTCAAACGTCTATATTTAATAATTCTGTACGAAAAGCGATGTACTGACGGAATGGAAACCAATATTCCAAGTCTCGCTACTATCAATAATGTGAGTTCAAGACATTTCAGCACTGAGTAGCAGTGGCACTGTGTTCAAGAGCAATTTCTACTGCAGCTAGGAGCTTAGTTCAAAAGATGGCAGAATAATTTACGCCCTTAGTTAATTCCTTGCTGTACTAGCTCATAGTTGTCACAATATATTCCGCTAGCTAGAAATATTCACCCTATTCAATTTTATTGTATCAGAATCCTCAGAATACGTCTAGAGAGCCGAGGAAAGACACGCGGTTTCTATATAATTTCTCATGAAAAATTTTCGAGGGCGTGGAGGCTGATAGGTGGGGCAAAACAGAGGTAGAATTATTTATAAATTGGAAGCTTTCCTAATGCCCTCAACGTTATTCATTCAAGAGAACCCCGTCTTAGATGCTCCTTGCCGAGGTTTTCCTGCGCAAAAGCTAAGAAAAGATGCTTTCGCTCCCATGGTATTTCTGTTTTTCATTTAAACATTAAAAATTGGAGGGGACACTCGAGCTCCGGCTTGAGGGTATGACGCGATAGCGTAGCGGGTTAATTACCATGTATGCAGAAGGTTATTCTCTACATTCAACATCCCTAGGAGGCCTCATATCTCCGAAACGCGCGGGACTCAAGTTGCAGTCGTAGTTCGTCGGCACATCATTCTCGACAAACACTATGTCACGAACGCTAGCATAGCTTCCGCGCTGAACGAACGGGCAGCAAGCCGCAAGCTTCGTGGTGAACGCGCCTTGGGCATGCGCTGCGTTGCTCGCCGCTCGAAGCGTGATTCCTGACTCCCTGCACGGCCCCACTGCGCCCAAATGGCACCTCTATCTTTCTCCTTGGCTCTCCTTTATCCCTTCCCTTACGGCGCGGTTCGGGTGTCCACCGAGATGTGAGACACTGTACCATTTCATTTCACCAAAAACCAAAATTCAATTTTTCGCTGCGACGGCCGCGTTTTGATGGAGGCGAAACGCAAAAGCGCCCGTGTGCTCGGTGATGTCAGTGCACGTTAAAGGTCCCCAGGTTGTCGACATTATTCAGGAGGCCTTCAATACGGCACCCCTTTCTTCCTTTCCTCTTCCGCTCCCTCCTTTATACCTTCCCTTATGGCACGGTTGAGGTGTCCACCGAGATGTGAGAAAGATACTGCACCGTTTCGTTTCCCCCAAAACAATAATAATAATAATTGGTTTTGGGGGAAAGGAAATTGCGCAGTATCTGTCTCATATATCGTTGGACACCTGAGCGGCGCCGTAAGGGAAGGGACAAGGGAGGGAGTGAAAGAAAAGGGAAGATGGAAATGCCGTAGTGGAGGGCTCCGGAGCAATTTCCACCACCTGGGGATCTTTAACGTGCACTGACATCGCACAGCACACGGTCGCCTTAACAAATTTTCAAGTTTTCGCCACGCCCGGGTTCGAACCCGACCGCGGCGGCTGCGTTTTTATGGAGGAAAAACGCCAAGGCGCCCGTGTGCTGTGCGATGTCAGTGCACGTTAAAGTTCCCCAGGTGGTCTAAAGTATTCCAGAGCCCGCCTCCACTAAGGCGCCTCTCTCTTCCTTTCTTCTTTCACTACCTCCTTTATCCCTTCCCTTACGGCGAGGTTCATATGTCCAACGATATATGAGACAGATACGGCGCCATTTCCTTTCCCCAAAAACCAATTCATAAGTTTTCGTACCGAAAGCCGCGTTTCGATGGAGACGAACCGCAAAAGCGCCCGTGTGCTGTGCGATGTCAGTGCTCGTTAAAGATCCCCATGTGGTCGAAATTATTCCGGAGCCCTCCACTACGGCACCTCTTCTTCCTTTCTTCTTTCCCTCCCTCCTTTATCCCTTTCCTCACGGCGCGGTTCAGGTGTCCAACGATATATGAGACAGATACTGCGCCATTTCCTTTCCCTCCAGTACCAATTATTATTATTTCGCCCATTCGAGATGAGCAAGAGGCGCTACCATCGTGCGCTCTTTGTTGGGGCAGTGGCGTACATTGCGAAGAGGAGGAGGGAGTGGTTGTAGTGGGTGCCGCCTGATGGCGCTACGTGCGTGCCAAGCGAAGAGGAAAAGTAGCAGAAGCGTACGTTGCTACTCGCTTTACTGCGAATTCTGTAATTTCCATGCCCATAATTACTAATATATGCCATAGTGCATGTCTCTAAAGCACCCTTCTAAGACAACACGGTATTCATTAGACGCGCCTTTGTTCATTCTAAATCAGCCTCCATGGTGGCTGAGTAGTTATGGCACTTGGCTGCTGGCCCGAAAGACGCGGGCTCGATCCCGGCCGCGGCGGTCGAATTTCGATGGAGGCGAAATTCCAGAGGCCCGTGTACTTTGCGATGTCAGTACACGTTAAAGAACCCCAGGTGGTTGAAATTTCCGGAGCCCTTCACTACGGCGTCCCTCATAGCCTGAGTCGCTTTGGGACGTTAAGCCCCCATAAATCAAATCAAATCATTCTAAACCATCGAGCTTGCGTGGCGGACATAAATATTTTATGATCAACATTAGTTAGCGTAATCGTCCGATAACCAGTAACTTGCTTTAGCATAGCACGATTGTCAGTTTTCGGTGTAAGTACTGTATGTGCTCAGGAAAAAGAGGGTGGTAAAATACACAATATAAATGAAAATTAGAGTTCGCGTTTGAGCGCCTTATAAAATTCCGCTGTTATTGTCATCAGGACCTGGCGATTTCCTCAAGTGAAGCTCATCAATATCGGATTCCAGTTCCGCGGTTGATAGGTTCGGCAGACAGACTGTCAGTGTCTTCACTGGTCAGTCGGGTTAATAGACTTAAAATATTCACCCTGAAAGGCCTCTATATCCGCCGATCATGGTAATACTGACTGAAAACCTCCCTTAGCACCTACGGATCGTCCGTCAGAGTACCTTTGTTTTCAACTTCTACGATATCTTTCCTTCTAGCATATCTTTTTTCTGTCGTCAAATTCCGCATACAGGGCATATCATTTCTCAGCAAAGTATCCTTTCGTGCATGGATATCAGCTCCCTGAAACCTTGCCACATTGATAGCCTCAAGCTTGCCTTTAACTTCGTTGATAAAATCAGTGTATATTCCCGGAGCTTTATTTTCCTCTATAATTAATTCTTTCAGCATCTGTTTCAAGTTCTTTTCTCCAGCTTTTTCAGCATGTCTGATTTCTACGGACCCTTCGATACTCCTCATGAAACAATTAATTTCATGCAAGCATTAATCGCTACCCCTCTTGAATGCATTTTATGAAAGCATTAGCCAAACGTTTACAGACAGTTATGGGCATCTTAGTTGCCCCCCACCAGACGTGTGGAATCCAAGGCCGGACGCTATACACGAATTATTATGTCACTCGGAGTATACTGGTATGCTGTGACGCAGATTTTAGGCGAGTCGCAATGTTACGGAATGATTTAGAGAAGACCTTTGAGCGTATATGTCATGATATTCTTTTTAAAATCCTCGAACATGTCTGTGTTCAGGAAGTAAATTTAAAAGGCGTTAAAATGGCTTAAAGTAACTGTACCACGAATGTGGTTGTTAACCGAGAGCTCACCGACAGAATAGCCGTGAGAGCATCCATGCGGCAATGCTGCCCATTGTCACCGTTACTTTTCGCTCTGTACCTAGAGCAACTTTGCCGGAATGTAATAACAGCTCTATTCGTAGTTTTAAACCAGAAGCACGTGAAATTAAATTATTGGCTTATGCAGATGATGCGGCAATTTTTTGTAGCGATCACAGCAGCATAGAAGATGCGTTGTCGGTTGTTCGCAGGTTTTGTGAGGTAAGCAATAGCGCTGTTAATCTGGACAAATGTGCGGGCCTTTGGCACGGAAACTGAACATCCGCGCCTTTGTTTTATGCAAGTGTAAAATGTTCACATGTCCCTTCCAAATACCTAGGTGTTCCTCTTGACAAGTATTGAGATAACGATTACTGTTAGAAGGAGAAAATTCAAGAACTGTCCACGCGTACACAGAAATGGTCGGGAAAGGAACTGTCTATATTCCCGCGCGCAAACATATGTAATGTATACCTGATTTCGAAAGTGTGCTATTTCTTGCAAGTCCTTAAGTGCTCTCGAATTAGCATTCAAAAGTTTCATCCTCTGTTCGCAGTTTTTGTTTGGCAGTCCTCATGGGAGAGGACTAAACGTGATAATTTAGGGGGTGCCAATTCAAGTGGTGTCAAGATTTATGTTTCTTCGAGATCAACGCAACCCTTTCCTGCGGGCTTTTATTCATGTTAGGCTTACTTCGGCTTTGCCAAACTATGTTATTTCCATTGCAGACGATTTTTGAAAGAAGTGATCTTTACTTTCCGGTTTCTAAATGCTCGGTTCAGTTTGGAATACTTTTCAAATGTCACGCGTAACAAATTGCTAAAAGATTTGCTTGACTGTGTCTTCCCCGAGCCAATATATCGATCTCTGTATATTGAAGAACAGAGAGGAAATTTTTAATAAGAGTAAGAAAAATGGCGGTGCCAGCGCGTCAGAAGACGTTTTTCTTCAAGTTGGAAACTGGTACATTGCCGGTTAAAACATGGATGGAGGAGAAGGGACTGTTTTTACCGTGCGGAGCTGACTGCTTGTTGTGACAAACCAGGGTCAATCGAACACGTCTTTATTGATTGCTGGGATGGGCTGTTTATTTTTTTGGGACGTGCTCCTGCGTACAATAAAGAAAGACTTACACTTGCCGCCATATGGGCTATGATTCCTGAACGTTGAGGCGGATCTTTATAACTACGATGTTATTTTCCTTTTTGGCCTGCACAGCATTTGGCGACCCAGGATGGCTGTACGACACTGCGATAAAGATGCGCGGTCTGTCCGAGATTAGTTCAAAGAAAACATGTTTAAGCTGCGTGAAGTGTACAAGGAGCTATTTTTTTAAGATGAAGTTGATGGGAGAGTTATGTTCTTTGAAACAGTTTTGATTTTCTCACGTGAGTGAAACACATGTTGGCTCGTGATGTTTGAGAGTGCAGCGCAGAACATGTTTGTGATCTGTTGTAAACTGTCAAAAGAGGCAATAAAGAGGCAAAAACGCTGGTGTGGCGGAGTGGTTAGCGTGCTCGTTATTCGATCCGGATGCCATGATTCGACTCCCCAACTCAACCAATTTCCTGCTCGGTTTTATTTATTAATGCTTCTGGCATTTTTCGCTACTGGCCAACGCCGCCGACGATGACACCGGCTTTTCTGCAACACAGGGCCCTTAACGCTATCACGTTAGAAGTGAGTTCTACTCTGCGTTCCGATCGGATATAAAAAGAATGAGCAAGAATTTAGATGGAATACATCGCAGTCGAGGAGTGTCTTTTATATCGCAGCCATAATACGCCCGATGCACTGGGCATGCCAATAGCTTTGATCAGAATTATTAAGCGTTACCTTTACATGCATATATATATATATATATATATATATATATATATATATATATATATATATATATATATATATATATATATATATATATATATATATTAGCAGATAAGGTAAAGGAAATGAGGGGCTCGTTTGACAAACATATTAAGGAAGCCAACAGTCACCGAAACCAAGGGGCATAGGGGAATGTTTTTTAATCTTATTTTTATTTGTAGTGCCAATCAATCGGTTTTTTAAAGAAAATTACTTATAAAGCAGCAGAAAAACAACCATGCCGCCGGCGGGATCCGAACCCACGACCTCCGAATATTGCGTCCGGTGCTCTTACCAACTGAGCTACGGCGATGGCTGTCCAATCTGCTGCTTTCATGGGTATTTATGTTTTACTGCGTGTAAGCGAACCTTGAGAGTGCTCACCAGCGCCACCCTCGACCATAGCGGTGGACGTAGCACGTCCTGTTATACCGCGAGTGTGACGTAGAACGTCATCTAACGGCGAGGGCGGGAACTGTGCGAGAGCCCTCTTATGCTACCTATGGCAACAAGACTGCCAGTACCGAGACACCCCGTTAAGCTATTAGCAGATAAGATAAAGGAAATGAGGCGCTCGTTTGACAAACATATTAAGGAAGCCAACAGTCACCGAAACCAAGGGGCATAGGCGAATGTTTTTTAATCTTTTTTTTTATTTGTAGTGCCTATCAATCGGTTTTTTAAAGAAAATTACTTATAAAGCAGCAGAAAAAACAACCATGCCGCCGGTGGGATCCGAACCCACGACCTCCGAATATCGCGTCCGGTGCTCTTACCAACTGAGCTACGGCGACGGCTGTCTAATCTGCTGCTTTCGTGGGTATTTGTTTTACTGCGTGTAAGCGAACCTTGAGAGTGTTCACCAAAAAAATATAAAAAATAAAAATAATGTGTTGTGCTAATCAGTGGGATAATTATTATCCCACTGATTAGCACTACACATTTAAAAAACTAGAAAAACATCCTCTTATATTATCCCACTGAATAAAACACAACACATTTTAAAACATTTAAAAAAAACATTCCACCATGCACCTTGGTTTCGGTGACTGTTGGCTCCCTTCATATGTATATTATTATCCCTCTGATTAGCACGACACATTTAAAATATTAAAAAAAACATTCCCCTATGCACCTTGGTTTCGGTGACCGTTGGCTCCCTTCATAAGTTTGTCAAACGAGCCCCTCATTTCCTTTACCTTGTCGCTATATATATATATATATATATATATATATCAGACTGATTAGCGGACAAAATACAAAATTATGCAATCGAGTACAAATATTATTGCTAGCTAGCCAACACTTACGTCCCAATGCGTCAATGAGCATTTTCAAAAATTGCTGGTGGTTTCGCTCTGGTTAACCCTGGCCGGAAGCGAAAAGATGCATCTCCCTTGCTACGTTTGTGGTCGAGCGACTGGCGGTTTCTATTGATAGCCATACTGACACACACACACACACACAGTAGTAGGAAATTTTTTATTTGTTAAATATCTTGCTTTCTTCTAAACGACATAAATTTCGCAACCATAACAGCTACCGCAAGGGTAGAAGCTGTAACTGTAACTAGATCTGCAATCGTCTTTGGCAAGACCTTTAGAGCACACGTTCCGAGTGCTTTGGGGACAGTGCCTAACGTGCTGTTAACCCCCTGTGAGACTGCACTCGCAACACCGCTGCTAGATGCAGTGGCTGCACCGGCAATATTAGCGTTGCTTAGGGCGTTGGTCGTCACGTTGGTATCCACGTATACGCCCTTATTACACCATCTCCGCTTTCCACGGCCGGCGTCGAATCGTTCCCACCTAGCGTTCCGCTGAACGCATCAGAATGCATCGGCGTTTTATGGAGAACCCACTTTCATGACCTGGGTCCGTATTCCAATCTTGTGTCATAATAAAAGGCGTCATAATCTGCCGCAGCGGCTACACCTGATTGGTCGAAACACCGGAAGCGGATGTGGTAGTAAGGATGGGGCGAAAAGGGTCGAAGAAATAGGACGGTGACGTCAGAAACTTAGCGTACGCTTCTCTAGCAGCAGATGCTCAAGGACAGCTGACATGGCGGCGCGCTCTGAAGCGGGTCCTCTCGCTTCGAACTGAACTCGTCAACGTTACAGCACTTTTCGGCACGTGAACTGTCTATAAACACAGTACGCGACTTTCTCTTTGCCTTATCTTGCTTATAACAAATTGGATGGACGATAAATTTGGCCTGTTTTTTACTGTGCTGGACAATTCAGTAACTTCTAGGCCTAACGAGCACTGGTTTGTTGTAGAAATTGTTCTCTTCATTCAAACCGGATGGCGCCTCCATAGCCCGAGTTATGTTGTCTGCGTATGTTAAATGATGTAACATAATACATAGTGACCCGTGAAATATTTGCGTTCATTGCGCACAAACATGCATTTCCTATTCTAGAACTCTCTGTTAGCCGTTGAAACGTCCTGCATCATGATCTCGGGTAATGTCTGCCAGCGTGAAGCCACTCATGTGGACGGATGGTCAGTCGCCAGGGACGCGCGGCTGCACCGACGCGTTTGACATGCCAGAGGTGGTTTTTCGGCATCCCTTACGGTTCTCGATAGACGCGGTGGTGTGGCTCTGCACTGAGCTCGCGAGTTAGCTTGCAAATTAGTTCTCAGGCGCCAGTATTGGCATGCGTGCAGTCCGTACGATGGCGAACGTATGAAAACTTCGTCAGCGAATTCTCTCAACGCTTGTATAAATAGAAACACAGCAAGAAGGTTTTTTTACCTCATTCCTTTTATTTATTGGCGGCCGAAAAATTAAAAACCTTTTACCGGCATCTCACTGCTCTTGTTGTGCCTGCATAAAAGGAATCAAAAACGGTCTGCAACAACCGTCCGATATCAGTGCCAACCTACGTTCAGCGATGTTGCAGACGGAAATTCATCACGGCGTCTTGGTTCAGCACGGCACGGAGCGCGCATTCTGCATTTACTGAGTACATGCCAGAAATTTTCCTCCCCGTTTCCTTTTACCCTCAACATACATGTAAAACGCCGTGTTTTGCGAACAAGCTAGCTGCCTTTTATTTACCATAGGCGGTCGACGGCTGTAGCGGCCGCCTTCTGTCACTGAAAAGCCATGCGTGTTGCGTACAATATTTTCTTAAGTACACCTCCGGCCTTTACGGGGCAGAAAAGAGTACCCCAACTATTGTTTCTATTTGTTGAAATCCATTGGGCAAATAAAGCAGCTTTCATATTACCCGTTTACAGCGGAATCCGATGGGCAACTAAACTTGCGGCTGCTGGTTTCTTTTCTCGCATTGGTCTCGTTCCATTTGTCGGCAAAGAGCAAAAGCGCCGCTGGGCGTTTCGCTGCGGAAACCGCAACACAGTGACATCCTGCCGCCGCTCACAGTCGCAACCGAACCGACATCCGTTTCCGGCATTTTGACCAATGAGGTGGCCGTTGCGGCAGATTATGACGCTTTTATTACGACACAAACTCGGTATACGGCCCCCTGCGCATACTATGCCGGCAGATGCTTTCCCGCTTGACCGAAGGTCAATTTCAAAGGTCAAGGTCAAAGGTCAGAGGTCGAAGGTCAAGGTCGGGATAGTTGGTTAAGAGCCGCTGGGTTCGCTGCTATAGCTGAGGTCATTTGTCGAACCTGACTACCCTCAGTTATGCTCATGGTTTCACCTCTACCTGCATTCAAGGTCAAACTTGCAGCCTCGCTGACGGCTCGAGAAGCTGCCGTAATAAAGCCTATTTCAAAAAGCCAATCATGGGGTAAACTGCCACCATCCCATTTCTAAGGGAACGCTCGGATCTTTCATCCATCCATTCATCCATCCATGCCGACCGGCTGCGGAACGGCCTACACACCTAAGCAGTGTGCCCGGCTTTTGCTGGCGGACAAAAGGTTGGCCGAGTTGTTTCACTTCCATATTAAAAGAGCGCGGGAAAAACAGAGACCAAAGAAAGCACCTACTTTTCTTTTGTCTTCTGCTGGTGTTTCAGGCTGCGAAATTTGTCTATGTTTTTTGCTGCCAGAGTGCATCTCAAGGTGTTAACTGTAGATGCTGTGCTTCTACGTTGTCGCGCGCACCGTGCACGAACGAGGTTACCTAGCCTTATGCGTTGTGGTTAGTTTCCAGTTGCAGCGACCGTTTCGAAAGTTCCCGTGGTGGCGGCCTATGCGCCTGGTGGATGCAATGTGTTGGTTGTTGTTGTGGCACACCTCAACGTCCAGCCTGATCCAGAAGCCGACTAGACGCCATAGTAGGTAAGGCGTTGATTCGTACTAAACAGCACAGTAGTGAAGACTGTTGGGTCAGTTGGTGAAGCGACATAATCAAGAAAACTTCGCGCAAACCAGTCACGACACGAGGCAGAAAGGCGTACGTACACACCGAATGCAACGTGCATTGCGTGCGCTCGCGTGTACGTGCGTAATCTCTGCCTCGTGTCCCGTCTTCTTTTGCCCAATGTTTTCCTCATTATGTCAGTAAATTGCAAATCGGGCTAGCTGACTTCCCTGATCGACTGCCACTTCTGAAGGCTCCGTCGGAGCCTGCCAGCCTATCACTTCGGCGCCGGTGAATCCCAAAGCAGAGAGAATATTCCAGTTCCGAGCACCGCGGTAAGAAGCGTCGACGTAGACAGACTAGATGCGAGATGCCACGACAGCACAGCAGTCATTTTCGCTCGACGATTTCATGGCCTCCAGCAGTTCAGCCTCCGCTGTACATTTTGGTGCCGCAAAACATAGCAGTATAAAAGGCAGATGGTACGCCGGCAAAGTTTCTAACATATGTACAGCTATATAATCCGCACGGCTTTCGAATTCTCGGTGAAAGTTTTTGAGGCACAACGTTCTTGGGGGCAACATTCTCCTTTTAGAAGGCCAACTGAAATTCTTCTCGACAAACACCCACCAAGTCCAATTTACAGCCGCGTAAATATGCTATCTCTTCTGCACGTCCACCTTTCCTTGAGATTGCCAGCCGCTCAGCGTCGTCGTACAAGATGAGCTTGGCGGGAAGAACGTCAGGGGCAACTACGCAAATTAATTTTGCGTCGTGCAGCTTAAGATGTAGTTCACTATCTACTAAAACGTCATAAATGCACTCGTTGGTTTCCTTTCGATCTCGGCGACCGCGCATAGCCGCGAGACGACCTGCTACCGAGCACGAGGGAACGGGTGCGATTTCCGGTTTAGGAGGCAGTAATTGCGATGCCGGCGAAATGCAGAAACGATCATGAGATTTACGTGCACATCAAAAAACGAGGCCGCCCAAGTTAACCATGTTCCCTGCAAGGCGGGCCCCATCTAGTCACAGCGTCGACTCATTACACTGACCGCAGCGGTGGCTCAGTGGTCAAGGCGCTCGGCTACTGATCCGGAGTTACCCGGGTTCGAAAGCGACCATGGCGGCGCGTTGTCAGTGCACGTTAAAGATCCCCAGGTGGTCGAAATTATTCTGGAGCCCTCCACTACGGCACCTCTCTCTTCCTTTCTTCTTTCACTCCCTCCTTTATCCCTTCCTTCACTACGCGGTGGAGGTGTCCAACGAAAATAGGCGCAGTGACCGCACCTTTCATTTCCTCATAACCAATCATTTTACACTGCTCAAACAATGTGTGAATGTACAGCGAGCCAAAACTTCAGCTAGCGTGTGTGACCGCCGCGTTTTCTGCGCTCCTGCAGCTTATGACGGAGCAAACTTTCGAAAATATCAAATCTGAGCACAGGCTCACTAAGCCCCTGCTTAATATTCAGCTTTCCGCAAGTTTTATTCGCCGCAGAGCGCTCCTGCGCTTCGCAGCGAAGAAAGGTGGTTCGGAAAGAGAGGGTGTGTTTTTTTTAATTGGTTTTGGGGGAAAGGAAATGGCGCAGTATCTGTCTCATATATCGTTGGACACCTGAACCGCGCCGTAAGGGAAGGGGTAAAGGAGGGAGTGAAAGAAGAAAGGGAGAGAGGTGCCGTAGTGGAGGGCTCCGGAATAATTTCGACCACCTGGGGATCTTTAACGTGCACTGACATCGCACAGCACACGGGCGCCTTAGCGTTTTTCCTCCATAAAGACGCAGCCGCCGCGGTCGGGTTCGAACCCGGGAACTCCGGATCAGTAGTCGAGCGCCCTAACCACTGAGCCACCGCGGCGGGGCCGAAACGACGATCCAAGCATGTGTCTTCACCAAGGCCTAGGCCACGTTTGCCGCTGCCGCTAATTCATGGTGATACTCGGGCCACGAGGTTCGAGGTGCGGTGCGGTCGGAAGGATCGGAGCGCTATCGAAACTTTGCCGTTTAAGGCAAAAATGGGGGCCAAAGCAGCATATCCTTCTCCGTAAAAAGTGCTGCCACGTAGGGTTTCCATATCTAAACACAGACAGTAGTAGTGAAAGATTATTTGGCGAAAATCTCGACAGAGGGCACATTTCGCCTTGCCGTCCCCCAAGCAGCAAGACTCAAGGCTTCGCTTTGGGCGCCGAAGAGGCAGGCGGCGCACGTCGCAGATCGAAACTAGTCAGTACAGAGTGCACCTAGGCACTCCCAAGTGCTGCAAAGGTTACGTCGGCTAAGGGCAGAGTGACGCCTGGTTACAATCGCCACCACCATGACTCAGGGGGAACCAGAGGTAAGGCGCATAGCACGATTATTACCGAGCGCAGGCTGTCGAGGTTGATTCTGGCACCAACGAGGGCAATAAACAACCTACTTTAGAAATTCGTAAGGGTGAAGACAGCTCCGGGCAGCAAGGCACTGAGTTCATCCACCGCTCGTTACTTTCTTGAGCACAGTGTGTCAAGTGTTCGGCCATGCTTCTGTGTTATTTGTTTTGTTGGCGGTGCCTTACGTTTTTAAAGGCCCGCGCAAGACGAAAAGAAGATGGGAGAAGAGTTGGCTGGGACGGAATCTGGCAAGAAGTCTATTTAATGCTTGTGTCCAGAGAGGCTGGTGTTTCTTTAATACTCATTTTATTTTGGTTTTGCATGTACGAAAACCAATAAGCGATTTAATAGTAATTGCATAGCTTTCCGGAAGTAACTTTAACGTAATGTCATTGTTTTTGGCGAGCAGTTGTGTGGTAATTTGAGTTAAATACGTTTGTGCGTTTTTAATAAAGGTCGTTTTCGAAAATCATTTTGCCGGTGATCTATTTCGGTAACGAGCTCTGAAGGACCACAGGGCCGCGTACTCGCTAGTATGTTCCGACCATTCATGCAGTCCCAGCAAGCAGAACACGAAGCAGCGGGAAATGAAACGATATCGATAGCAGTTTCTATCCTTCTGTGCCTTGCTGCACTTGAACAAGCACACGTACACGCCGGGGTACGGAGCGATCCCGCAATACCTGCACTACGGCCGCTGCAGCTCGGTGACTTGACAAGCCTACATCGCTTTACCCCTCCTGTCCGCGTTCAAAAGAACCAGGAGGAGCGATGAACAAGATCTGGTCACGCCGCCGGGCGAAGTGTCAACTCCTAAATGTATTCTTGCACCGTTGTTCCAGCACAAGTTCTTTGCTACCCTCGCAGTTGTTCTACTCCATGGTCGCACGCACTTTTCGTGTCGGCATTTCTATCTTCGAGTAGGATCGTTTTTCTGTGCCTGGTTGGCTCGCCGCATGCAAAAAAAATGCCTATAAATATGCTTGTTGAATTACTAGCGCCCTTGTTCTTTGCTTCGGCCAGACCGGCCCCACCCCATATCTGCGCCTCTCACACTGTACCCCAATCATTACGCATATTCGTCTCCTTAAAGAGGCTCTCAAAGCAGTTCCCAGTGAAGGCGCGGTATGTCTGGGATGTTAAAGGAGGCTCCTTCACGAGTATTCTCCAGCAAGAATTTTTTTTCTAAAACGCTTATTAAAAGCTGAGGTTATATGTAGTCAAAATTTGAACTTTAGCGCCTTTGCGACTTTCCCTTCCTCTCGTAATTTTGCCAAACAGCCACTTTTTTTGCAGAGCAGGGTGCCGCTTTTCCCCTCTTTCCATTTTGTGTGTTGGCTCTCTCCAAGCTCAGGCACCGCTTGCGGCGGAAGTTGTGGGAAAAGGAGGAAAGGGGGGGCGGGTGAGTAGTGGCTTGCTTTGGGTGAGTCGCACGCGCACATAGCCCCACGGTTCCTTTGTTTTGTTTATTAAGATGATGGAAAAAAGCCAGCCTCACGTTCTTGCTCTTTTCAGGCAGCGACATCGTGAAGCCCTCTTTGCCGCAGTGCAAACGGGTGTGCACTTCAGGACGCTTGTCTGTTCCCGTCATGCCCGTCGTACCCCAGCTGCTCACCTCCAACAGGCTGTTGCCAATCACCTACATGAAGAACTTCATAACAGGCTCGTCAATTTCACAGGCGGGTCTGTCATCCCTCATACAGGGCAGGCAACTGCTCCCTGTTCAATTCGCTCGGTAAATATCTCCGGAACCTGTCGATTCGGCTTTCCAGCCAGCTCAGCTGGCTCAGAGATAGCTGCTCTCCATCATTGCTGCTCATCTGATTGAACAGGACCGCCCCCAGTGTTCTGTCTCCATCCTGTATGAATTCAAGACAGCTCTCGTGAGCCTGCAACGGTCAAAACATATCTCCCCAATTACGGCTCTCCTTGAGGCCCGCCATGTGACTTTATAGTATACCGGGCTAGGCATTGCCCTCCAGTGGTTCCCTTCCCACTCCTGAATTCCGGGCATCGAAGAGGTCGATGCTCTGGCTAAGTGTGCGCATTCAGCCTCCCGTGAAGTATCATCAGACAATCGTAATACTCGATTACCCTAAACGGCATTTTCGAAACAATGTACTCTTTTATCAACCTGACTCCACAGTCTCTGCAGGTCTTTCCTTCAACCACCTCCATGCCACCCTTACCAAGCGGGAACGCTCTCTTCTGCTTCGCCTCCGAATTGGCTGCCCTTGGATAAGGTCTCGGAAATTCAGTCACGGCTTAGTGCCTTACCCTAACTCTTCACAATGAGGCGAATCCCAGACTCTCGGTCAAGTCCGCCTTGCCTTCCCTGGATTTGATGGACAACGAAAAATGTTACCACATAGCTATCGACAACTTGGTTTGCCTACAGAAACTGAGACTCGCCTTCTCTTCCACAAGCGGCAGATCCTTCTTGCCTGCCAACATGTCTTCACCTTCCTTGACGATGCAAGTTTCTCCTGGGTCCTATAAACATTTCTTCACTTTCCATCAAAAATATTTTTTTCTTTTATAAACACACAGATACCACCCATCAAAGTTCAAGTGTTTACCAAATGCATACCATGTAGTACCTGTCCTCATCGTGTCACTTTTCAGTATGACAGCTCTTCGTGACTTTCCTCTGTATCACAGTGCAATGGCAGTATGTGTCTGTGTTGTGTATATTCATGCACCACTGTGCAGTGTGATCCTGTATGTCGTACATACACTCCTTTCATCTCACCCTAGTGTGACAGCAATTTGTGAATTTAATTGTAGTGCTTCAGTGCATTTTCCCAGCATGCGAGCTTCTGGCACATTCCTTTCTTTAAAAACAGCGCATTTTGACAATTCATAGCGACAGTCGCCTTTTTGCCATAGTACAATAACTGTGTATATACATGTAGTATACCCATTTATGACTTTTTGTGTTCTGGGACTGCGCAAAGTGACATTTCTTACTGCGTCACTGAGCAATGGCTGTGCTTGTCCATGTTCTACATTCAGTTCACTCACTGTGCAGTATGACAGGACATCGCGAATAGTGACTTCCCTTTGCGCCAGTGCAAAATGACTGTTTACGTAGAGCCACAGTCCATGACAGTGTATGCGCACGTCGTACGTGCATCCCTTCCCTCTATGTCCTTTTCGACATTCAACAGTGGCATTCTTAGTAGTCCAACTCCGCAATGACTGTAAATGTGCGTGCCTTTTACAATCTATATTGACATTCCTTATAGTCTCGCCGCGTAACGACTGCTTGTGCATGTTCTGCATTCATTTCTTCCTGGACTGTACAGTCTGACATTGCATAATGACTTCCTTTTGTGCCGCTGCATAGTGACATTTTACCTAATGCCAGAATGCATTGACACTATGTGTGCGTGTTGTACATTCGTTCTCTCCCTCATTGCTTCTTGACATTCAACAGTGCAATTCCTTTTAGTCGAACAGTGTAACGTGTGTGTACGTTCGCACGTTCATTCCCTCCGGTCACATTACAGTGTGCAGGTGCTTAATTTCATTCCTACTGTAGTGCCACAGATAAATGGACAGTGTGCACACGTGTCCTCTATCAGTACTCTCATCTCAGTGTGACGGAGCAATCTAGTTCTGTGCAGTGCAGTTGACCTTCTCTGCTCTGCTTATGCTACAGTGCATTGTCAGTGCCTTAAGTGTGACATCCGTTACAGCGGTCAATTTGTGGTGCGAGACGCACACCTCAAGCAAGGCGGTCCAAAGCTACTCATGTGGTTAACCCCCCCCCCCCCCGCACGTCGGATGGTTGCTGCCTGTCATCGAGTGCTCCGGAGAGTACAATGTCCTATAGGGAAACACCCCCTTGGCGCTTCATTACTAGTAGTCCTCGCCACACAGGACTTTCCTGCCAGGCTGCCCTGTTGCCTGCCTGGTGTTGGCTTTGGCTTCCTTCACGAACCCCATCCCCCACCCTCCGTCCTCACCCTCCTCCCCTTCCTTTGAGCAGTGATCCCCGCAGAGGGCAGCAGAAGACAGAGCCAAATCCCCTCCCCAACGAAGCGACAGTCATGGCGCTTGTGCAGCTGTCCCTGTGTTCACGCCAGCTCTTTCGCGCGAACAAAGGGAGAGCCGCGTTCTTCGAAACGACAGCTGCTTCTACGCTGGACTAAAGGAGTATAAAGAGTGCAAATTTTGCGACACTGACGACATACACGTGGGTATCAGCGGAGAGTATAGTTAGACCACGCGTCTTCAGACAGCATAAATTGTGACGTTATTCCTTATTTACACATTTTATTTTAGAGTGTAGTAACTGCGGGAGGCTGAGCAGACTGTTGGCATGAAGAGCCCGCAATTTAGTTCAGACTTATCAGTACCTTGGCAAAACAGCTTGGATTATTTATTTTTATATATATTTTATAGTTCTTTCATCGTTCTTTAGATCATGAGTCCGGATAGTTATTGGCTCCCCACGAGTCGAAGACCAAATCGCTTCGCGAGCTTGTGCGCGCGCTATGTGTGTGCGGGTCGCGGCCTTCGTTGTTGCTTTTTTTTGTTGTTCGGGCTCGTCGCGTTTTGTGTTTGGTTGCGCTCAGCGACTATTTCATCTTCATTTCGCTCCCTCAGAACCCTTCCCTCTTCTTAGATCTACAGTTTAAAAGCAGTGACCTTAAGGAAATTATCTGAGCGTTTAAAAGCCAACCTGCAACTCGCCCGCAGTCACAACTTGACGACGAAACCGAAGAAAGGTTTCTAAACGTCGTGTTTTCTTACAAGAACTTGGTTGGTGTTCATTTGTCACTCTAATTTGCATCTCAGACCAAACAGACCTCTGTTGAATGTTTTCATTTTAACCGCGTTAGCGATGGTTAGTGATTGGACAGAAACGAGTGGAATGAGAAGTTGCCGCATATGAATAGCTTTGATGCATGCTTGCGTGGACGCGTCGAGCCGAACATTGAGAGACCCAATCTGCTTCGCCCGTGTACTAATTATTTCTTGTGCCCGGCAGCTCTCAAACACTTCGACCCTTCTTTCTCGGGCAGCTGTCCGCACTGTGCGGAGAAGTCTTTGCACATCTACCACATCGTGTGGGCCTGCTCCTCCAAACTGCTATCCCCCCTCACCCCAACCCAACCCTGAAGAACTGTGAGGCGACCTTTCTCGGCTGTTATGACCTGCAAGCCCAACGGGCCTTGGCCAGACGAGCCGGCGCGGCCGCCCACGCCACTGGGCTCCCGAACTAGAGGCCTTCACCTAGTACTTGTAAGGGCTGGCCCCCTCTGGGTCAGCTCATGCCTAACCTTCTGCAAGTGTATCTGCCCAGAAATCTTTTCCGCCACCACCTACCGAACATTGCTCAGACCGGCCCAAGAGGTCTGGCCGCGCCTGTGCTGAGGAGAGCGACACGTTCCTGAGCCTGTCTAAAGCTCCTCCAGGGACTCCGTGGGCATGTCAGCCGCGTTCTATGCGGGAAAGCATCTCGCAGTGCCACCACGACCTCCAACTCAGCAGTGGGCTCCTCTCAATAGCATGTCCGCATGCGAATAATCATGCCGCTGATGCATTACCCTACAATTAGCAGAGTCCTGTAGTGTGTCCTCTTGCGTCGAAAAAGGAGACCTGCAGATGCAGCCACACGCTGAAGCTGTCTGTCCGTCCAAGCGCGGGGTCTATCCCCATGGATGCACTGATCGCAGTCAACACAAAAATAGACTTGAACTGTCGCAAAGTAATGAAATTAGAATCAGAAGGTACGTCTTTTACCAGAGGCGCATCTTGGCAGTGGTGACACGCATCTCATACGCGAGAAAATTTAAGAAGCGTGTCATGGTTCAGCCGTGACATAAATTCCACTAGATCACGTTGGAGAACGCTCTACATGCAGCCGCTCTAACGAAAGCGCTTCGAACAGATTAAGCTTGCATTGGTGGGCGTGAAATTCTCCCTCTTCACAGCAGCGACCGTCTGCGCTGCGATCGTTTGATCTTGTGGGAAACAGTGGAAGACGACCCCATCGCGGCCGTGTACTTGTTAGTGCGCCGGAACACAGAACAGCACCTCGTGTTGAAAGTGGTCCGCAAAATTCAGCTGACACATTTTGTACGTCCACAACGCACGCAACACGAGGAACCACGCACGCAGCTCGATCAACAACGCTCGCTGAAAGCTCGCTCGGGTGGCTCGAAGTGCCCCGGTTCTTCAACGTTCGTCACGTGGGCCTACATGGACGAGGTTTCCCTCTTCGCTGTTGTTTGTTAAAGTGGATTAGTAGATCGGATTAGTATCACAACATATGATAATTGAACCGAAGGTGCGAAACGAGGCAAAACGCAAAAGTGCCCGTGTGCTGTGTGATGTCAGTGAACGTATAAGATCCCCAGGCGAGGAAATTACTACAGAGCCCTCCATTATAGCACCTCTTTCTCCATTTCTTCTTTCACTCCCACCTTCTTCCCTTCTCTTAAGGCGCTGTTTGGGCGTCCACAGATATGTGAGACAATTAGAGTGCCATTTCCTTTCCTAAAGAAACCCCTCCTCCCTAACGAAACGCCCCCAAAGCGACTCTGGCTATGAGGGACGCCGTAGTGAAGAGCTCTGGTAACTTCCGCCACCTTGGTTTCTATAACGACCCCAGACATCGCATAGTACTCTTTCCTCTAGACTTTCACCTGCATCGCAAGTCGACCGCCGCGGCCGGGATCGAACCTGCGTCTTTCGGGTCAGCAGCCGGCCGCCATAACCACTGAGCCACCGCGGCGGCCCCTTCATCCTCCTCACTTTTTCTCAGATGCCCTTAGTTATAAAGCTTCTCTTACGTTTCATCCCTCAGAAACGTATGGGAAAGTGCGCTTCGAGCAATTATTGTGTTGTGGCGGTCTCGGGTGTAGATGTACTTAACCACTTTGTTTCGGCGTACCGAAAGCTTCATAACTAAGGTTATCTTAGAAAAAGCGAAGAGTTATATGAAGCGCGAACGGAGATTAATCTAACACGCGACCCACGAGTGTTTAGGGATTTCAATCTCGGTGGAGCAGCGAAGGATGTTTAATGTCACATCTGCAGTGTCTGGTGGTGGCCACCAGTTGCAGTTGTGTTATCGAAAGTTGAGGTAAAAAAGCCTTCTGTAGATTTAATCCAAGAATTCTTGCCTTATTCACGACTTTCAGCAGTCCAGCTTTGGTTTTATCAAAACATTTAGCTAAACGTTTTGTTCAGTATACCTTATATTCGTAATGTGTACTGACAATGCAGCGGATTTTTTCTTTCTTTGCCCGTTTTTACCGTCATTTCATTTCATTATTTTCCCGTAATGTAATAAAAAATCTATGGCAGTTAAAAGTATGAACATTTTAACTAATACGATCAAGCTACATAATTACTTGAGCAGCGTATGACTTTCTCATACTGTGAATTAGACGCAAATTTCCGGTAAAGAAAAGGCAGATAATTGCTTTTTTTTATTCAAGGCAATGTCTAGCTTAATTCTCCGCGAATATTCAAGCCTTTTGAGGCGTCCTTGAGTGAATAAGAGCGCCTTCAACATATTCACACCTAACGAATGAAATGATATTATTTCGGACGCCATGAAAAGGAAGAAAGCATATTTCTAGGTTGCCCTGAGGTTTCTTCTAATGTCTAAGCGCAAAAGATAACGTTCATACAATGAAATAGTTTTCGGCTAAAGAGACAGTACATGTGCGGAGTTTGTGCGGAGCTCTGACGCCGACATTCCACCTATTGTCCAAAGAACTGAATTTTCTTCCGCTTACATAGCCAAAGCAAAACATCTGCTTTCAGGTACAATGGCTCTGCGTCACGCAGAAGCGGCAGAAATTTTGTTCTCATATAGAGCAAACCAACCCCAAATAATCATGAAGGAAAGGCTAAATAAGAAGAGAACTCACGCATGGGTTGAAATATTTTTTGAATTACAAACTCAATAACCCTAATTGTTTTATTATCGGCGCGGTACGTACACCGAGCAAAGTCCCAAGCTGACTCACCGGCTACGTCGGCGCTAGAAAAATGAAACATGATGTCCGTATATGTAACGTCTGTGCTCCAATGGATTCACTTGAAAACCTTTTTTTTTCAGTTCTTTTAAGTGTAAGCTTTTCTCTTAGTCCAACATGTGGGCATGAGACTACGTCACGATCGTTCTCTTTGGTGTTGCTGACCGGTTCACACCTGCAGTGTGTTGAAATTTAGAGGCTAGCCAGCCGGCTAAACACGCCACACAATGCTACCAACACATTACAATAGGTACTACCGCGAACAGAATTTTTCGGGACGCTAGGTCTAGGAACACGTTTATCGCAGCTCCACCTCGCTACCCAGTCGCCTGATAATGTATGAAGGCATTAAAAGCCTAAATTCTCCGTACTCTGTTCACAATATTAGGCGACTGGGTAACGAGGTGGAGCTGCAATGAACGTTGTTCCTAGAGCTCGCGTCCCGGAAACTTTTGTTTCCGGTAGTACCTATTGTAATGTGTTGGTAGCATTGTGTGGTGTGTATAACCGGCTGGTTTTTGTCCCCAGTAGTACATAAGCAACAGGAACAGATGGGCGAGTCGATCAAACATCGTATTTTGGTGAGCAGCGCAACGGCACATGAAAAGCCGCGCTGTGTTGAGTCCTTTGTTGATTTCTTTGTCCGTGTGCTTTGTACTGTTTCACCATCATACCTACACATGTTAACATTGTCATAGACAACCACCGCACTTATCTGCGGCAAGGAAGTTCTTAAATAAAAGAGCACATCGCATGCTTCGAACCAACTACGAAAGTTGCAGTCTAGTACAAGCGCAGAACAAAAAGGGACAAAGAAGGATGGGACACCTCGAGCGCTTGTACTGTCCCATCCTTCTTTGTCCCTGTTTGTTCTGCGCTTGTACAAGACTACAATGCACCAACTAGCCCAAAGGTCTGTACGAAAGTTCGGCTCCTCATACTGCTCCAAACCTTCGTAACGTTTATGTTCAAAGACGCTCAGGCAGACTCCTCGCTTCGGTGCTGGCTCAGGCTTGAATCCACTAGCCTACGACCGCTGAACTCCTAGCCACCTATTGAATGTGTTTTTTCTGATGCTGGACGCACCTAGCTGTTGGAATAGTTGGATGCTTATTGACGTGGACACATGCAGTTTCCCGCTTGCGGGGCATTTTTGTAAGCGCTAGCATTGCTTTTCTCTTAGGTGCCGTTATTTTACACAATAATTGTGGGCGTAATTTTTCGTAATGTGTATGTTGCAAATGTGGATCTAGAACAAGCATCGCTGACTAATAATAACAAGCCTACAGTTCTATGGCAATCAAGTTCGCGTTTTCACGTTATCTTCATGGAAGCCCTTTCAGCGAGAAATGTGGACAGCGGCATTTTTCGCTTGTTGGGAGGAAAACCTAAGCAGGCGCTATATAGAGTTTATATCTACTGCGTCAAGAAAAAAGGTTTTTGTGCCAAAATGAAACTTATAGCGCAGGGTAAGTTTCGTGCGAAAATGAAGGATTTCCGACCACGGTTTTCGTTAGCCCGCCTTGTACGGCTGCTATCGAAAAAACGTTGTTCACACAGCTCTTTTTCAATTACAGCGTTGCGAAAGGTCACAATGAGATAGAAAAAAAAACATCCGGGGGGCGGGGGGGATGTTGTTGATTCTTTTACAGAAAACAACTCCATTCATCCATTCTTTCCTCTATAATCTCCCTACTGCAGCTTTGAGCACTTTATTTGAATACAAAAAAAGTGGCCGTGTGTGGGTTCCGGAACGTTTTTTAAGCTTGCATTTTGTTTTGTTTTTGCAAATATGACACTCGTGATTACTTGTATCTGCTACAACTAACGGCCATTCACGACGCATCCGTACTGGGCACGTGCCGGTGAGTGACGCGCTTCGCATCGGCTCTGTACAAACACAGCGATTTGGTCCGAATTTCGACCCACGCAGTGCCCATCTCTTCACTGCACTGTTCGCAAAGCTGGAGCGCTACCATCTGTTCAAATTTGGTGGCCTTTCGGTAACCCCAAAGCGGGCCCACGGGCCGAAAACCGCCCTTTGCCGATCAGCTGCCGCACTAGGCCTCGCGCCACCCTGTGCTAAGCCTAAGCCGCATCGACCTCCCCTACATAGACACTATTGAGGTGCAAGTCATCGCAACAACCATCAACCCAAAGCACTATGACCCCAGGGACTGGAACCGTATCCTGAGCTTACCCGCCCGTCAGAAAGGAGCACCGAAAATCCAGGACTAGGCGAACGCCACCACAGGCTCACGACCTGCAGATTCCGTACACCAAGCGTCCCAGCTGCGCGCGACGCGTCTCGAGGCGCAAAGGTCGCAACGCCAGCCGCGGTTGCCTGAGGATGCCTACATAGATAGTTTTTCGTTCAAACGGTGGACTTACCTTAAACGACCTTCAACGCGCCAGCTTCGCCTGGCCCTGATAACTGCAGTCAAGGACCTCCAAGGCCCAGACGCCACCAACTTGCGTATCCACCCCCTAAACAACAGCTGCACGATGACTACCCCGCATCACGCCGACGAGCTAAGCCTGGTCGCCATCAAACAAATCTCCATTCGAACCCAAGCCTACGCCGTCACCGCCTACAACGCCCCCCCCCCCCCCGCGATGGTGCAGTAAGAGGGGTAATCACTAACGCCTACTGGGAAGAAACCCCCGCACAGATTCTGGAAGACCTCATCACGGGCAACCCTGGCGTCCCCATCATTGTTGCACGCCGCATGGAACAGACCCGTTCGATCCTCATCACCTTCGGGGCGGGTCCTGTGCCCCGAACCATCTCCTACGGAGGCGGACTCCACAGCTGCACTTTATATAGAGGACACCTGGATGCTTGCAGAAACTGTAGAAAACCAGGGCATCGCACGGATGTGTGTTACCTTCAGCATACGCACAACTGTTCAAGATGCGGCATCCCGCACCCCCGAGAGGACACCCCGACATGCACCCCAGCCTGCATGTGTGCAGGCGCCCACATTACGGGTGCTAAAGGTTGCAAAGCGACTGGACGCCGCTCACCATCCGCATCACCGCAAAAGCACATCTCCCGCACACCGGAGCGAGACGCGGACCGCGCCAGCGTCCGTCGCTCCAGCAAGTCTCGCTCATCGTCTCGTCGCAGCCAGGACCAACAGCCTCCACAACTTTCCTGGGCTGACAGAGTAGCACAGGCAACAGACTCAAAGCTACCAGCAACCCCTCAGCCCTCCGCCCACACAGGTGGACCCCCGTGACCGGGAGCTCCAGGCCCTGCGAGAGGAGGTGAGTGGTCTTACCTCTCTCATCAAGACCCCCACCTGCACCACTCTGCCGCTCCCGCCAATAGTACCTCCCACGCAACCCTCGCTGCTACCTCAAACACGCACTGAAAACGTGGAACAATCGGACTCCCAAACCCCCACCTCACCCCAACCTAAGGCAAAACGCACAACAGAGCAACCACCCGTCACCAAGACCCACCTTCAATCCCGAGGCCCGCGTGGACGCTAAACTCGCCGAAATGAACACGCGTTAGGAGGAAAAATTCAATCACTTCATCGACCATCTGTCCCAATGCTTCGAGCAACAAACTGAAGCGGTATTTACGCGATTGGTGCACACCCTTGAGATGCGCCTTGCACGGTACGACACCCCCCTCTAAACAATAGAGCAGGCCCTTCCCTCGTTTCACCTACCCAATCCTCCCATCAATCGCACCCACTCTCCCCACAGAACCCCTTACCCAGCCCAAGCTACAGTATGGCGGGGCGACCGCCTAATTCCTTATCATTTAGGCAATGGAACTGCTGCCGCTTCCGGGACCCGCGCGTATTCCTCCAACTCCTCCTCTCCACACTTCCACACCCCGCATCCTCCTCCTTCAGGACACACATGTCCCTGTCACACTTCCCAGCTACACATCCGCTCACTCGGACGCAACGAATACACCCATGGATTCCGCACTCATACATCCCTCCATTGCGCGCCAAACGCATCAGATCACCTCCGAGACGCCTTGCGTGATCACAGCAATCATACCAGATGCACACTCCACACCATCTATTTTTATTGAAAATATACACCACCCACCGTCTCATCCGATGGCTTCATTGGAAACGCTACGGCGCCATCTCGATCGTATTGCAGGCAAGCAGCCATTGATTATCGCAGGGGACTTCAACAGTCAGCATATTGACTAGGGCTACCGCACCACCACGGGACGAGGAAGGCGACTCTGGTCCTTGGTACAAAAGCTCCGCCTCATAATAAACAACAACTTTAACACTCCCACGAGAATTTTCAACAGTGTCAGCGCGAACACCAGCCCGGATTTGACACTGAGCCGCAACCTTGCTGGTATTACATGGAACACAACACATCACACATTCTAGATCGATCATTACATCCTCTCCGTTACAGTACCGGACAAACAAAGAACGACCCTTCACCTTACACACAAACTCACCAACTGGGAGGCGGTCCGCGCCGCGTGGACGGCCCTTCCTGACGCTCCCATTACAGACATTGACCAGTGTGTGGCATCACTCATGAACGATGTCTCCGCACACACTTGAACCCTTGACGCCACACCAGATGCGCCCACCCTCGACACTCGCCTGGCCCACCTATGGGAGGCCCTCCATAACATCCTAGAGCGCTGGAAAGGGCAAAAGCTCAATCGGGCCCTTAAAAAGCGGCTAGCCGCACTGCAAACACAAATTCCAGAGCATTCTGAGGAGCTCTGCCGATCCGACTGGGGACAGATTTGCGATAGTATGGCTGACAATCTGTCCTCCAAACGCAGTTGGCAACTCCTCCGTCACTTAATTGACCCCACGCAATCCAAAACAGCCACACAACACCACGTCACACGCCTTATACAGAGGACCGACCTTTCTCCCGACGCACTCATCGACATACTTAGGAACCCACATACAACTCCCGGTACCTCAGACCCCTCCCCCATATGCCAGCGCACCGAATGCCAATCTCGACGCAGAGATTACGGAAGCAAATTCAGAGTGGCTTTCCAGACTCTCCGCTCTAACTCCACTCCAGGAGTTGACCTTATCTCCATTAGCATGCTCCACTATTTGGACGATCAGTCGATGCCCAGCTAACGGGGTACTATCAACACATGCTGCCAGGAGGACACCCTTCCTCAATCCTGGCGTCACGCCAAAATCTTACTCATACCCAAGGCCCACATACTCCTTACACCTGCAAATCTTCGTCCCATCTCACTCACACCGTGCCTGGACAAGCTTTTTGAGCATGTCGCACTCGCCCGACTCATCCAACACATGCCGGAGCAAGACCTCTACCCGCAGAGCATGGTGGGCTTCCGTCCTCACCTGTCGGCACAGGACGCTATGCTCAAGCTCCCACAGAATATTTTTGACCCTCATACCGGGCCACACTAAAGCTGTCCTCGCCTTGGATCTCTCCAAGACCTTCGATCGCCTAGACCATCAGCGATCATGGCGGCGCTCTCCCCCTTGAAGGTAGGTTAACGTATGTACACCTATATTCAAGCATTCGTTACTAACCGCACGGCCGAAATTCACTTCGGTCCCCACACATCCCACCCATACACCCTTAGTTTGGTTGGCAGGCACCCCCAGGGATCTGTCCTCGCCCGTTTCCTCTTCAGTGTCACACTCATCCCCCTTGCCCGCAAACTACAAACCATCCCTCACCTTCGGCATACACTCTATGCTGATGATATCACTCTATGGACCACCCATGGCAGTGACGGAGACATAGAGACTACTCTTCAGTCGGCAGCTACCCTTACCCAAACACATGCGCGGAATATCGGACTCTCATGCTCTCCGGAGAAGTGGGAGCTCCTCATACTCCTCCCCACAACCCGAAACTGTCCCACAGCCGAATTGACATCTGAGCTAGTTGGTTTTTCATTTTCAAAAATTATAAAGCGCACTTAGAACAACAGACAAGAGAGACCAAACCAAAGCCCCCATAACCGTGACACTGGAAAGCCGGTACATCCAGGAGGTACGCACTCTCCGCGTACTGGGTCTCCACATCCAGAACAACGAGAAAAAACACTCTCATCATCCATAAACTCAAGCAGACGGCGGCGTCCATATCCCACCTAATCCACCGCGTTCCTGGACTCCATCGGGGCATGAAGGAGCATGGCCTATGTGGTCTCATTCATGCCTTCGTTTTCAGCCGCGCTCTCTTCCCGCTCCCCTACCTGACCCGCCGCGGTGGCTCAGTGGTTAGGGAGCTCGACTACTGATCCGTAGTTCCCAGGTTCGAACCCGACCGCGGCGGCTGCGTTTTTATGGAGGAAAAACGCTAAGGCGCCCGTGTTCTGTGCGATGTCAGTGCACGTTAAAGATCCCCAGGTATTCGAAATTATTCCGGAGCCCTCCACTACGGCACCTCCTTCTTCCTTCTTCTTTCACTCCCTCCCTTGTCCCTTCCCTTGCTGCGCGGTTCAGGTGTCCAACGATATATGAGACAGATACTGCGCCATTTCCTTTCCCCCCCAAAAAAACCAATTATTATTATTACCTGAAAGTCCAGGGCACAGAAATCACCACCTTAGATGCCAAGATCCGAATTGCATTTAAGACAGCACTGCACCTACCCCTAAATACTTCAACCGAAAAGCTCCTCCTGCTCGGCCTACACAACACGATAGGCGAGTTTATCGAAGCCCATCGACAGACACAATCAATATATACGTCTTGCGAAAACCACCACCGCACGACACATCCTACACACCCTCGGTATCAGGATACCAGCCACGGATCCCACACAGCTCCAGGTCCGCCACCAAATTCACCGCGAACTACTTATTAAACTCTCCCTAAAAACCTGCCGCCCCCCTTACCACGAACCCCACCGCAGAGCTCGCGAACGGGCGCTCCACAAAACCTATGACATGGAACCGGATGCCGTGTGGGTGGATGTCGCTTGCACAGGTGAGTACGCGGTTGTGCCATCACGAACACCTGGCTGCAGCCGATTGCCACCCTTCACATATCCCCCACTGCCACTTCGGAGGAGACTGAAGAGGCCGCTATTGCCCTAGCCATCACGCACACGGAGGCCCGGTATATACTATCGGACTCTCGAACTGTCATACTAAATTTCGCCCGTGGGAGAGTTCACATCTCTGCATTTCGCGTACTGAACTCCCTCGCCGCACACCCGCCCCGCCAAATGGAGCTCATATGGGTGCCTGCCCACTCCGGGAATCCCGAAAACGAGGCTTCCAACGCTTTAGCCCGAGGTTCTCTCAACCGGGCACCGGCGGCCTCCGATCTGAGGTTCTCAAGGGAGCGCATGCATTCCTTCAGTGAACTGACGCAGGCCTGCAAAGCCGAGCGTCGGCTGTACCCCCCACCCCATTCCTCCCTCAACAATTATCACCAGACATTTTGGAGGCGGCTCCAAACACGCACCTTACCCTCCAATTATATACGCTCTCGCTATCACCAAGTTCACACAAACCCCTTCTGTACCCTCTGCCACCACCCTAAAGCCACTCTCGATCATATCATTTTCCTCTGCCCGGCGGATCCTCCCCCGCGCAGCCTGGATCACCTTACCACTTGGCAGGCTTGGTAGACCCTACTGCGCTCCGAGGACCCGTCCGAGGAAGGCATCACCACAGGCCGGGCTGCCAGCGTCATGAGCCACCGGTACATGAAGGTTTGAGTGCAGTGGAGCCGTGCGGGGGCCGAAGGACCCGCGCGTCCTAAACTCCCCTCTGTCTAATAAAGTTTCCATTACCACCTTGCGCTGCCTCACCCTCATACCTACACATGCTAACACTGCTATACGCAGCCGCCCCAATAAGCTGCGGGGAAGAACTTTGTTAAGCGTCTCATGTATCCCCTCCGTTGCCCTTTGTGTTAGTTTTTTCGCGCTGATTTCTTTACATAATGCATCACCAACTGCCCAACAGCACGCCTTATGAACTTTGTACCTCGAAGGATTCACAATATAATGCGATGCCACCACGCAAACCTGTCCGGCTTGTCATGTTTTCTATATGTAGGAACATGAAGGTTGGGTTCCTTTGCCAACCATTTATCCCATGGATAGATAGATAGATAGATAGATAGATAGATAGATAGATAGATAGATAGATAGATAGATAGATAGATAGATAGATAGATAGATAGATAGATAGATAGATAGATAGATAGATAGATAGATAGATAGATAGATAGATAGATAGATAGATAGATAGATAGATAGATAGATAGATAGACAGACAGACAGACAGACAGACAGACAGACAGACAGACAGACAGACAGACAGACAGACAGACAGACAGACAGACAGACAGACAGACAGACAGATAGATAGACAGACAGACAGACAGACAGACAGACAGACAGACAGACAGACAGACAGACAGACAGACAGATAGATAGATAGATAGATAGATAGATAGATAGATAGATAGATAGATAGATAGATAGATAGATAGATAGATAGATAGATAGATAGATAGATAGATAGATAGATAGATAGATAGATAGATAGATAGATAGATAGATAGATAGATAGATAGATAGATAGATAGATAGATAGATAGATAGATAGATAGATAGATAGATAGATAGATAGATAGATAGATAGATAGATAGATAGATAGATAGATAGATAGATAGATAGATAGATAGATAGATAGATAGATAGATAGATAGATAGATAGATAGATAGATAGATAGATAGATAGATAGATAGATAGATAGATAGATAGATAGATAGATAGATAGATAGATAGATAGATAGATAGATAGATAGATAGATAGATAGATAGATAGATAGATAGATAGATAGATAGATAGATAGATAGATAGATAGATAGATAGATAGATAGATAGATAGATAGATAGATAGATAGATAGATAGATAGATAGATAGATAGATAGATAGATAGATAGATAGATAGATAGATAGATAGATAGATAGATAGATAGATAGATAGATAGATAGATAGATAGATAGATAGATAGATAGATAGATAGATAGATAGATAGATAGATAGATAGATAGATAGATAGATAGATAGATAGATAGATAGATAGATAGATAGATAGATAGATAGATAGATAGATAGATAGATAGATAGATAGATAGATAGATAGATAGATAGATAGATAGATAGATAGATAGATAGATAGATAGATAGATAGATAGATAGATAGATAGATAGATAGATAGATAGATAGATAGATAGATAGATAGATAGATAGATAGATAGATAGATAGATAGATAGATAGATAGATAGATAGATAGATAGATAGATAGATAGATAGATAGATAGATAGATAGATAGATAGATAGATAGATAGATAGATAGATAGATAGATAGATAGATAGATAGATAGATAGATAGATAGATAGATAGATAGATAGATAGATAGATAGATAGATAGATAGATAGATAGATAGATAGATAGATAGATAGATAGATAGATAGATAGATAGATAGATAGATAGATAGATAGATAGATAGATAGATAGATAGATAGATAGATAGATAGATAGATAGATAGATAGATAGATAGATAGATAGATAGATAGATAGATAGATAGATAGATAGATAGATAGATAGATAGATAGATAGATAGATAGATAGATAGATAGATAGATAGATAGATAGATAGATAGATAGATAGATAGATAGATAGATAGATAGATAGATAGATAGATAGATAGATAGATAGATAGATAGATAGATAGATAGATAGATAGATAGATAGATAGATAGATAGATAAAGAGGAGGAGGGAAGGCAGAGATGTTAACCATAAAGGGGTTCCGGTTGGCTACCCTGCACTGGGGAAGGGGGATTAGGGGACTAAAAGGAGTAAGAGAGAAGGATAAAAAGGCATAACACACACACACGCACAACGCTGTCACAATTTGTCACTCAATCCAGTCGCACTCAAGTAGGTAAAGAGTGCCTTGTATGCCTTGAGGGCAGTCGACTGCTGAGGCCACGCACCGAGCATCTTTTGCTCCGTTAATGGGCGAGGATCGAGGCGGTCGAGGGCACATCACAGTGCATGTTTTGCACTCGCAAATGCAGGGAACTCACAGAGAAGATTAGCGATGGTCTCCTCACAACCACAGCTTTCACAGGCAGGACTGTCGGCCGTCCCTATCTGGAAAGCTTAGTGGTTGGTGAAAGCAACACCAATCCATAAACGGCATAACATTGTTGCTTCGCGACGTGATAAATTACGTGGAAGATGAAGGCAAAGTATAGGGTCCAGTGCCTTGTGGCGGAGGTTGCAAAACTCTCCCGTGTTCCAAGCTGAAAGTGTGAGCTCCAGCGCCAAAGGGCGAAGCCCACACGCTGCGTCAGGTCTTGATATTGACATCCTCACTGGAAGTCCGTCGTTGTGAGCAGAACGCGCAGCCGCATCGGCCTGGTGGTTAATGTTAATACCACAGTGTCCTGGCAGCCATTGAAAAATGATGTCATGACCTTTTGATACGGTGCCGTGGTACCGTGGAAGGATCTGAGCAACAAGTTGTCCCTGCGACCCGCGGCGTAGCGCAGCTTGCAGGGCTTGAACGGCTGCTTTAGAGTCGGTGAAAGCCGTTCAGTCATGTGGAGGTTCTTGGCTGATGGACACGACCACAGCTCGTAAGGCTGCGAGTTCCACACCAGTTGAAGATGTTGCATAGGTAGTCTTCACTTTCATTAAGATGGATGTGGCCGGTATCACCACCGACCCCGCAGAACTGGTCGAGTGAACTGATCTATCTGTGTAAACATGTATGCGGTGACTGTGGTAAGAATGCAGGTGATTCAATGTCAGTTGTTTGAGAGCGGGCAGGGATACACCAGCTTTCTTCGTAATGCCAGGAACATAGAGGTGAACCCGAGGTTCATGAAGACTTCATAAAGGTGAGCACGGTCTTGACGCAGGGGTGAACGCCGATGGAAGATATGCGCGATGGGATTCAATGACTTTGGCGAATGCAGTACGCGTCCTAATTATTGGGAGTGTTGCGAGGTAATGCAGGGAACCCGTGTGAGGTACCCAATATGTGTTATCATGGTGTCAACAGCAATGTATGTCGTAACAGGATGTTCCCGGGCAACAAGAACAGTTGCTGCTTTTGATGCACATTTAGACAGTACAAGGCAGATACGAAGAGCTTGCGCTTGCACACTTTGAAGAGTCTTGATATTCGTTTTTCTAATGGAACTGAATATCGGAAGACTGTACCGCATGAAGCCTAGAAATAGCAAACGGTACAGTTGTAGCATCGAGCGCACTGATGCGCCCCAGGACTATCCTCCGAGGAAGGAGAGGACGTGGACAATCGCAAAGTCTCTTTCTCATGTCGTAGATATGTGGACTCCACGAGAGGTTCCTCTCGATGACAACACCAAAGAATCTGTCCTCTCTCATAGGGAATGGCTTCGCCATTGATGCGATTGGTGTAACGTGACATTGTTTTGCGTGTGAACGCCACAAGTAAACACTTTTTGGTCGAAATGTTCAGGCCCTGCCACCGAAGTTGTCAATATCGATGCCGCCTTTTGAAGTCTTGCACGAACTTGAGGACGGGTCATCCCTGATGCCCAAATAGAGATATCATCTGTATATACAGAGATCTGAGCAGATTGTGGCAATACGTCGACCAGGCCGATGAGAGCAAGGTTGAAGAGAACTGGTCTCAGCACTCCACCCTGAGGGACTCCGCGCGAATTTCGATGTAAGGACGTTGGTACGTCCGCGTTCAGGACAAAAAATGACCTCCCTGATAAATAGCTGCGTATTCAGCTTAACGTGCGGCTTCCTATCTCAGCAGCTTCCACTGCGTCCAAAATGGCCTGATGCGTTACGTTGCGTACGCACCCTTGATATCCAAATACAATGCCACGGTCAATCTTTTCAAACTTTTGCTCTGTTGCACCCACGTTACAAGGTCAACCACGTTGTCGATAGAAGAGTGGCCCCGTCGGAACCCAGACATGAAGGTTGGATTAATCTGATATCGCTCCAAGTACCATTCCAAGCGTGTGAGCTGCATTCTTTCCATGACTTTGCCGACGCAGCTGGCGAGTGCAATTGCCCGGTATGATGAAAGGTCAAGCGGTGATTTCCGCGGTTTAAGAAGTGGAACCAGACGACTGGTCTTCCAATCATGAGGAACTATGCCAGCAGTCCATTACTTGTTATAAGTGTCCAAAAGAGCCCGTCGAGCTTCTTGGCCAAGGTTGGCAAGTGCGGAGTACGTCACACCATCGGGTCCTGGTGATGGTGACCTTTTACAACAAGCCAGCGCAGCATCAAGTTCTTCCATGGAGAATAGTACATCCATCCGAGAATCCCGTGAAGGTGGAACATTGTTGCAGTGCAGCGGTGCGCTTGGATTCGGAGGGCCTGTTATTCTTGCGCAGATATATTCGGCTACCTCAACCACACTGCGCCTTTGGTGGAGCGCTACGGATTTGAACGGGCAGCGCTGTTGAGGGGACGTGCGAAGACCCCGAATTACACTCCAAACGCGTGACAGAGGCTTCCGTGGATCAAGTCTTTGACAAAATGTCCCCCAGCGTTGTGTTTTCAGCGCCTGAATTATGCGCTGAATCTTCTTCTGTATGCGCCTAGCATCTCTTAGGCTTAGACGCGACTTTGTCCCTCGGTATCCGCGCTCTGCGCTGCGCCGTTTTGATCTCAGTGGCTGCAATTCGAAGTCAAAATCGGTGTAGTTAGCGACAGGGTTAAAGGGGTAAGTGGCGTGTTCCATGCCCTTAATTTTTTGTTCAAGACCGGTAGGGAAGCCCTCTGTGCAAGCAGCCTCCATAAGTAATTTAAAAACTGTCCAGTAAATGCGCTGCCTACACGTGGCTGGGGAAAATGTGGAATGGCCGGTAATAATCAGGTACGTTGGGATATGGTCGCTGCCATGAGTTTCTACATCCGAAAACCACCGGACGCTGTTGGTAAGGAACTGTGAAAAGAAAGTCAAGTCCAAGCAGCTGCTATAAGTCACCCCTCGAATATAGGTCGGGCTTCCGTCATTAAGGCACTGGAGGTCATGGTCAGAAGCGAAGGACACAAGCTGTCTTCCTCCCCTAACGTCCATCCTAACGCCTCCCCACATGATGTGATGAGCATTTAAGTCACCCATAATGACCCACGGAGCAGGTGTAGGTGCCATCAAACCACTCAAACTTCTGGCGTCGAAACGACTTGATGGCGCCAAGTACACCGCCAGTAGCTCAAACTTCAGGTCTCGGCTCTTCACTGTCAGGCAAACGTACTGATTGTCTTCATTCGGAGGAACTGAATGTTGCACATATGTAAGTTCACGTCGAATGTAGACCATGACTTTGCTGGATCTGTTGCGCGTGGGTGATTCAAATGCCTCGTAGCCGGATATTCGCGAAACTGCCGGGATCTTCGGTTCACAAATCAAAAGAATGGGGAAGTGATTCTCGTAGACGTAGTGCCGTAAATCGGGAATCCGGGACTGGAGTCCACGAGCATTCCATCGGAAAAAGAAAGCTTGCTTGACTTTACTTTGAAAAGACGGGTCCGTGGAGCCATGATGCCTTCTACTGTAGAGCCGCAAGAACTGGATGTAGCGCGTCCAGCACTTGAAGTGCGCTATTTGCTGCTGGCGTGCGTAGGCTGGAAAGCAGAGCACGCATGGTATTCATTAGTGACGTTAGCATTGTAATCACTTGCATATCTGGGCCATGGCCTTGATCGTGCCTGTTGGCTGGATCAGTCGTAGGTTCTGCACACTGCCCTGAGCGCGCCAACATCCCTGACACAGTAAGCGTAGAAGGCTTTGGCAGTGGTGGCCAAGTTGCATCTGAGGAAGCAGGTCCATCCTCACCAAGCGCCGGGCTCCCTTGATTTGGCACGGTTTTTGGTGGAGGCGGACAAGCGCAGTTGCGTTTGGGGCATTCTTCTCAAATGTGATAGCTTTATTTGACGACCTTCGGCGGCGCGAACGACGTCGTCGCACCTTTGCGGCGGCTTCTTTGTGCGTTGAATGGTCTCGCACCATTTGCTTGAGTACCGCCCGCTCCGTCTTTAGACCTATCAGCTTCGAAGAACGTAGGGGCCTAAGAGATTCAATCTAAAATCCGAAAAAATCTGACATATGCAAATGGCTGCACCATCACAGCGTAGCAGATTCCTCCTTCCGTAGCAAGCAATCCGAATGGAGTGGTTGGTGGGCCAAAAATTGCAAATAAATTGATGTAAACACACATAGATGTGTTGAACATAACCAGAGACAAATAAGAATTCTAATGCTGTTGCATTGCGCTCTGGAGGTGAATTCAGCGCCCCTTATTTTTATATGTACAGAATACCTGCATCGTCCATGGGAATATTCGCAGGAGAGACAGTTTCAGAAAGATGTAATTTTCACAGTAATTTTTAAGAAAGCACAAAAACGAACAAAACGTACAGAAAGAGTCACCATCAAGGTAAAACAAAACAATTAACACAAAACAAATTAACACATATTACACTCATAAATAAAGCCGAGAAACAAAATCATGGTTATCGATGACTGAAACACGATCTTCTGGAAGCAAGTTCCACTCTCACTGTTTTCGGAAAAAGTGAGTTTGCAATAGTGATTGTTGCGCAGTCATGTTCGCGAAACTTTTTGCAGTAGTCGGGTTGAGTCGAGGAGTAGGTTGGCTCCGAGAGATAGTTGCGCTTGTCAATGCGTGTTTTATTATAGAAGATAGTGTGGTGAAATTTCAGTCTTAATTCTTTTCTTCTGGCGCTTTGCTTTTCCCAACCGAGCATGTTCTTTATATCAGTGATACTTTGAAAAGGGTTATAAATATTGTAGACGAAGCGTACAGCCTGATTTTGCAGCTTTTCTATGGAATGGATCAAATAGTCCTGATATGGGTCCCAAATAATGCATGCAGAATTGAGGATAGACCTGAATGTGCAAAAAAATATTCTTTAATTTAACATCCTTGGACGCTGATTTGAAATTTCTACCAATAAAATCAACATCTTACATAAAAAATTGAATGTTGAATGTGTTTTAAGTTTCTGGGTAAAATAAAAGCTAAACAACTTGCATTCTGACACTGTTTTTATTGTTACGTTTTCAACTTTGAATTGTGTTTGAGGTTGGAGCTTTTTAATGAAAAAACGTGCATGACTGCATTTGTTTTTATTTTTCTTGCACCAACCGCTTTTGTTTTTTTTTATGATAACAACTAGCAAATGCAAGTTTAACTCTTGTTTTCACACTATTTGACTTGTGACCTGTCGACGAAACTTACATCAAACCTCCAAGTTCGTCAACCATTTAGACATAACTTGCTGTATTGTAACAATCGTGGATCCACAGAGAGAGAAAAAAACTTATAGAGCCTTCTTCAGTACATTCTTGAAGAAGAAAATGTACTATTTTTGAGATTGCCTGCAATGCTGTCGACGGTGTCTAACGATCTCTCTGATTGAAACCGGATCGATTGCCCTTGTATGATATGCATGAATCACCTCTGGAACGCTAAAATGCCTTTTATTCGATTATCATATGACATTAATTTAATCATCCCCACTAATCCTCTGCACTCCGGCCACTTATCTCCCCTAATCCACTCAATTCATTTTCTGCTGTGGGCCTTCTTGCAAATATTTCGAGGTCCTTTCGAATTTTTCTGGGTGAGCCAAACATCGAATTTTGAAGGTCCTCAAAGTTAATTTTAAATTTTTCAGTAAACTCTGATTGGTCCACAGGTGGTCACGTGTTGTTGATGACGTCAGGAACCCCTTAATTGCATTCACAGAACGTGGGGTGTTTTATACCGCTACTGGCGCACTGGTGCCGCGCTTAAGCGATGTGACACTGCCCCGACAGCAGGCGGCTGTTTCAAACGTAACCACTAGAAGTGCTTTTGAAATGAAGGTTCCTCTGCCAGAGCTGCCGTAGGCTCATGCACAGGGCCATAGTGGGCAGGTATCAACGGCGGTAAATTTGGCAACGGTGGGCAGTTTGCTCATAATCCGGTGGGCAGGTTGCCACTTGCCACGGTGAGCAGGTTATAACAACGCCACGACGTCACGTGACCTCTCTTCCCCAATCAGATAATTTCGCAGCAGAGAAGATAGAATTTTTTTGCGAGACGACAACCTAAATGGTAGTTGGACAAGGTGATAAGTTGGGCTGGGGTGTGCATGACCTTGTGGCTATATCATATCGTATTAATAATGCTGCCTTGTTGAGAAATACGGCGGCAGTGAAAACTACGACTGCGCCCGCATCTACGAGCGTGCAAAGATTTCAGTCCTTCGGCGGACGTACCAGCGGCCACAAGCGAGGCTATTTTGGTTGCTTCAAAACACTTTCCGCGGGAGCCGTGCATTCAAGGTGCGCCTCTAAATAATGCTAGCATAGAAACACGGCAAAAGGCCATTGCTTAGAGGTGTTCTGCATGGCTGTAAACAGCAATTGTGAAGTAATAAAGAAGTTGCCACGAATCATCTGCATTAAAGCTGCACTTGAATCCTACCTAGCAAACGTTTTTCAATACTGTAGGGAGCAA
Source organism: Amblyomma americanum (assembly GCA_030143305.2). Classification (NCBI taxonomy): domain Eukaryota; kingdom Metazoa; phylum Arthropoda; class Arachnida; order Ixodida; family Ixodidae; genus Amblyomma; species Amblyomma americanum. The sequence goes on from JARKHS020006460.1 coordinate 101,621, forward strand.
AAAACTCATTGGCTGTTCTCTCCAAGAGTTCCTCTATAAGAAAATCGAGTTTCTCTAAAACCGGGTTCAAGCTTGGAAATACTCTTTCAAAATGGCATAGTTCGTATTGCGTGACCATGCAGCCGTTATTACAAAGCATTTGTAACTTTTATTGAGCATAGTGAGAGTGAATGGGTTCACCATATGCGAGGGTGCGTTTTCTGTTTTAGCCCGTAGCACTTATACTGACCATTCCCCACATTTTACAGTTGCTGTCTGTCTGCCTGTCTGTCTGTCTGTCCGTCCGTTCATCCGTCCATCCTTCTGTCTGTCTGTCTGTCTCTCTGCTCTGCCTGCCTGCCTGCCTGTCTGTCCGTCTGTCTGTCTGTCCTGCTCTGCCTGTCTGTCCTCCGTCCGCTTCGTCCCGCCTCCGTCCGTCCGTCCGTCCGTCCGTCCGTCGTCCGTCCGTCCGTCCGTCGTCTGTCTGTCTGTCTGTCCGTCTGTCTGTCTGTCTGTCCGTCTGTCTGTCCGTCGGTCGTCCGTCGCTCGGTCGTCGTCGTCGCGTCGGTCCCGTCGGTCCGTCGTCGTCGGTCGCGTCCGTCGGCCCGTCTGTCGGTCGTCGGTCGGTCGGTCGGACGGTCCATCCGTCCGCCCGTCCGTCCGTCCGTCTGTGTTACCCTGATGCCGGTTTGGTAGCAGGCGCATTTTTTTTGGTGGGCAGGTAAGCAGCCCGTGTAAGGTGGCACCTCAATTAATCGTGAGAGGTTGCTCGGGAAGAGCAACCTGGGTCTCAACCCAATCCAACCTTGCCATAGACCTGGCAGTGGCGCACCACTCGACCGTTGCACCACTGCGCCAGGAGTAGCGGGAAGACTCCCAGAAATGTATGAACCCCGAGAATGGCCAATTACGCATATATGAACATTAACCCATTGCCGTCATTCCAAAAAATTCCTTCCGTGAACACCTAATCTCAGCACCGGAACCGAAGGGAAAACCGAATAGCTTCCGCACCTATTCGCATTTTTCTTTACTACGCAAATGGACCATTTTTCAGTTCTGCTATCAATACCTTTTTCAAAATGAAACAGATTGTTTCAATAATCGCTTGTAGCATTACCTGCCGTACAAAACCTAGTGCTGACCCTTCGCGCCGTGTGGCGTGGATTTTACTCCAGCAGCAAGCCTTCGACGTGATTATTATTTTTTTTTGCAGAGGGCCAAAGGAATATATAACGTAATTAATGCCATCTTATCTGCATGGCGTCTAGTGAGATATTCTTGCTCCATGCTAAGTGCTTCCACTTCAATTGTGTTTGTATGTTATCTGCTGCTATTTTTCGTAAAATGGTGTTGCAATAACCTTGTCCCTATCTGAAATTACAAGATTGGTTTAGGGGTGTTTAACGCCCCAAAGCGACTCAGGCTATGAGGAACGCCGTAGTGAAGGGCTCTGGAAATTTCGACCACCTGGAGTTCTTTAACGTGCACTGACATCGCACAGCACACGGCCCTCTAGAATTTCGCCTCCATCGAAATTCAGCCGCCGCTGCCGCGGTCGAACCCGCGTCTTTCGGGTCAGCAGCCGATCGCCATAACCACTCAACCACCGCGGCGGCGTTCCAAATTACAAGAGGAATTGGAATTATCCAAGTAATATATTCATTTCCCCCTTCATCGACTGTAAGGGCTGTGTGTATCTCAACTCCCGAAAATTTGGTCGTGTAGGTTGGCGCTATGTTCTGCAGTAAGGAGGAAAACAGAGGATAAATGAGGGCGGAGAACTCGCGCAAAGGACCGAAGAGCATGAAACGTTATGGCTCATGTGCGGTGAGGGAACCAAGCGGGGCTACGTCGCCTGCGTTGCGGGTGGTCGAATGCTTGCTGCTGTGCCACCCTCTTGCAACACTGGATTCCGAGATGAAAAGAAGGCCGCACAGACTTTGCCTCCTCCTGTAAGCAAGTTATTGCAGCAGCAATGCTGCGTGAGGGGCATGCCAGCAGTCAAGCCTGCAGCGCCGCGCACGTTCGCATGTGCTCATCTAAGCGAGCGCGGCCGCCCTCTCAATTATTTAACAGAACACCTCGACACCAACAGAGCCTCAACTTAGCGGCCGCATACTGGTGTAGAAGTGTACCGCATTATCGGTTGCCTTCCGCTGACGCAGTGGCAGCCACACGGCTTGGTGGAGCGCGTACCTGGCACTGCGTATCTACTACAGGCATACGGTACGCCTCCCCTAAGCTGAAACTATGCCATTCTCACGCCCGGAATTCAACGCGACGTCATCGGCTAGACTTCCGGTGATGACCGTGTCATGAGAAAACACCATAAGGGGCCACTTTAGGTGAAGAAGTTCAAGCGCAGATGCAACGCATTTTCGTGCACGGCCGTTGTGATAAGCCTTGCCACCCACTGTTCATCAGTATTCACATAGGCAGTGTAGCCTTTAAGAGGCGTCGCTGAAATTCGCGTTCGAGTGAGGAAACAAAGCTTCAAGTTCTTTTTGTTATATTACTTCGGAAGATGCTAAATCATTTTGAACGTTTGGAATTTCTTTTCTATAGTAGGAGAGATTTCGATGTTGTCTACACCACCCGTTCTTTACTTGCCGTAGAGATGCACATCGCAATCCCTTGCTAGAAGACATGCGGTGGCGGTTGACGTTAGCGATCGCTCACTGCACAGTCGACAATTTTGCCGCGATCGGGGTATGTACCGATACATTCTTCTTTCATACGTAGCCGCCGTTGTTTATTTCCCGTACAGACGCACATCTCAATCCCTTGCTAGAAGACTTGCGGTGGCTGTTGACGTAAGCGATCGCTCACTGCACAGCCGACTATTTTGCTGCAAACGGAGTATGTACCAATACATTCTTCTTTCATACGTAGCCGCCGTTGTTTATTTCCCGTACAGATGCACATCTCAATCCCTTGCTAGAAGACTTGCGGTGGCTGTTGACGTAAGCGATCGCTCACTGCACAGCCGACTATTTTGCTGCAAACGGAGTATGTACCAATACATTCTTCTTTCATACGTAGCCGCCGTTGTTTATTTCCCGTACAGATGCACATCTCAATCCCTTGCTAGAAGACTTGCGGTGGCTGTTGACGTTAGCGATCGCTCACTGCACAGCCGACCTTTTTGCCGCAGTCGAGGTATGCACCCATCTATTCTTCTTTCATACTGACAGGTCACAAAACGACTGATCGTGACGCATCAGAGCTTGAAGGTCGTCCTAGATGAAATGCGTCATCAAATGTTTACGCATTTGCCGGGAATCGCAAGGTGCATCGCAGCAGAAAATCATCAAATTTGAAGCCTCTCAAAGAAAATTATGAAAGATGAACCGCAAAACTTGTGGCGTTAAACTTCTGCATGACGCAGAGGGGACCGAGCGTAAATACGTTTTAATGTCACTTTAACCTCTAAGCAAGTGAAGAATATTGTTTGTGAACAAAGCTCCTGTAAAAAGCAAGTCATGTAGCTCAAAGCGTCTGTTCTCCATTTAGCCACTGTGTGTTATTATGAGAGTTTTATGGAAGGGATGGACATACTGAGGAACTATTGAAAGTAAAATAAAAAGAACGCACTCTGGCTTATCTTGAACGTTTTCAGTCTCAAAATGCTTACTAGAGGTTAAAAAAGCTTGTGGCAAAAAAGAACTAGTTCTTAAAGCGGAATACTACTCTCTAGCAACAAACTTTCATTGTTTAAAGCCGAAACTGGGTTCATTTCTTGTGAAGCGCTGGGAAATAGCAAGCACAGAGCTTTTCCTCTGGAAGGTTTTCTAAGTTTTCCCTATTGTTCAAATGCTGCGGAAAGAAAGGGGATTTGTCACACGCTACTTATCGCTGTACAGAAATATGTCTATAGCCTAGGAGAACACCTGTAGGCAATGTCATTCTCAGAGCTCCTTATGCCGATATCGCGCAGAAGAAATCCCGAAGCATCGCTGCTGCTGACCGCGCACTGCTCGAGACAAAATAGCACTGTGTGCCACCTAAAGCCAACAGATGGGTCAAAATTTCCAGAAGGATTGATACGAAGTTATACAGAATTGAAAAGCGTACGCCAGCCCTCAGACTGATTCTTGCAGACGGCTGTGAGCCATTAAACTGAAAATATTTAACAGTGGCGAGGTGTGCGTCGTGCACACCGGTGCGGTGTCGGGAATCTGTTTCATGGCTATTTCGAGTCGCAGCGTCGCGCAGTTTCCAGAAACGCACACTAAAAGTTTTAGAAGCGAAGTTCGCGGGCGAGATGTTAGAATCTTGCGGAAAGGGTACAGGCGCACCGGATCACCCTCCGGAATCACGTGCGAGCTTTTGCGCTGAGCTAGAGAGCCGTAATATGAGCTGTTTAATTTTTTGGGCCGACGGAGCTCAGGCGCCACCCTTGTGCTACGGCCACTCTATTGAATTCCACTAGTATGACTATTGGAAGTGGGGCTGGCTTGTATTTTGTATTTCTTTTTTTTTCTTGCACCTACAATGCTCGATCTTTCTGGAAAAAGTGCGAGAAGACCAGCGATTAGTTAGTATCGAGATTTTAGCGCGAAAAAGAAAACATGCGGGCGCGCACGAGGGAGAAGGCAGTTGGTTGGTGGCGGCAGTAGGAGATAGTCTTATCGCGAGTCGCACTGAGGCGATGCTGATGGGGGTCTCCCCTGTGCAGACTCTGGCCTATAGTGCAGCAGGAGGCAGACTCCTCGTTCGGTGCGGGCTCTGGCTTGAATCTGTTAGCCTACGACCGCTGAACTCCTAGCCACCTATTGAATGTTTTTTTTTTATGATGCCGGACGCATCTAACTGTTTGAATAGTTGGATGCTCATTGATGTGGACACACGCAGTTTCCCGCTTTCGGGTAATTTTTGTTGGCGGTAGCATTACTTATTTCTTAAGTCCCGTCATTTTTGCACAAGAATTGTGGGTGCAATTATTCTCAACACGTATGTTGCACATATGGGTTTGGAACAAGCGTCGCTGACTAATAATAACAAGCCTGCAGTTCTAGAGCAATCAAGCTCGCGTATTCCCGTTATCATGATAGAAGCCTTTGAGCTAAAAACGTGGAAGTGGCATTTTCCGGTTATCGTGATGAAAACCTAAGTAGGCGCTGTCATTATATTCATTAGCATAGAAGTTTAGATCTGTTGTGTCCTGAAATAAAAGTTTTTTGGGCCAGAATGAAGCTGATAGCGAAGAAGGGTAAGTTTTTTGCGAAAATGATGGTTTTCCGACAGCGGTTTCCGTTAGCCCAACATGTGCGGCAGCTATAGACAGAACGCTGTTCACGCAGCTATTTTTCGATTGCAGCGTTGAGAACGGTCAGAAAGAGATAGAAAACAACAACAGCGAGGGGGTGTTGTTGATTCTTTGACCGAAAACAACTCCTTTCATCCATCGCTTCCTCTATAATCTCCTTACTGCAGCATTGAGCAGTTTATTTCGAAAATAAAAAGTGGCCGTGTGTGGTTTCCGGAATGTTTTTTAAGCTTGCAATTTGCTTTGTTTCCAAAGGTGACATCAGTGACCACTTGTATCTACTACAAGTAACGGCCATTGATGGGTAACGGCCATTCACGATGCGTCCGTGCTGGACACGTGCCAAGCCGGCTACAAAGGGTGGTGAAACTCCAAACTTCACATTTTTAAAGTGACAGCGTTGGGGTCTCGTTGTGCAGAAAATGCGGCGTCGTCGGCGTCGTCCTCGGTGCGGTGCTCGGCAATTAGTGTGGTGTAGGGTGGCCCAGGCGGCCATCCCCAAAGAAGCAACGTAGTTGGGCTACCTAGGTCACATGACCTTGTGCAGCCATCGCAACCTGCCCACCGGATTGTCACCAAAGTAACCACACTGGCAGTTGGCAGTAAATTAATGATTGCTCGGGAATGTTACTTGGAAAGAGCAACTTGGATCGCATGTTGCTTGGAAAGAGCAATTTGTATCGCATGTTGCTTGGAAAGAGCAACTTGGATCGCATGTTGCTTGGAAGGAGCAACTTGGATCGCATGTTGCTTGGAAAGAGCAACTTGGATCGCATGTTGCTTGGAAAGAGCAACTTGGATCGCATGTTGCTTGGAAAAAGCAACTTGGATCGCATGTTGCTTGGAAAGAGCAACTTTGATCGCATGTTGTTTGGGAAGAGCAACTTGGATCGCACAAGACCCACCGGTCTCTGTGCTTGTTAGTGCAGGGTAATGGCAAATGTCTTAACCGCTGCACCGTTGCACAAAGAGCGGCATGAGGTCTACCACGTACTTATGAATGTGAAGTTGACCAATTGCGCATATATAATAACTCATTATCGAAAAAAAAAGGATCCGCGTTTTGATAGAATTGCAAATCCAGTCCTGGGTTGCGGCCTGATCTCGGTGACCAGAACCGACAACGCACTCCCTCAACAGAGCAGGATTTTTAACAGAGGTGCAGTACTTGGCCACAACCCTCAATGAATAAATCAATTAACCCTCGGCCTTCGGTCACCAGCGCCTGCGGAGCACCGACCAAGGCAGCGGTCAGACCTGTAACGCAGCGGAGGGTGCTAAGGATATCTCGCTCCGGGCAGACCGCCATTCGAGTCAATGCATGACAACGTTAAACACTGGAACCTTATCCAGTGAGGCTAGCCTAGCAGTGCTGTTCGAGGAACTAGCGGGCATTAAATGGGATGTCATAGGGCTCAGTAAATTTACGACGACCGGTGAGGCGGGTACAGAACTAAAGGGTCGGTGCATACTGAGCTATCGCGGATTAGGGGATATACGAGAACTAGGTGTGGGATACCTCATCAATCAGGATATAGCTGGTAACATAGAGGAGTTCTATAGTATTTAGGAGAGGGTGGCACCTATCGTAATTAAGCTCAATAGGAAATACAAGCTGAAGGTGGTGCAGCCCTACTCGCCTACATGAAGCCATGATGACCAGATCGTTGAAAACTTCTATGAAGACGTGGAATCGCCAACTAGTAAACTAAAATCACAGCATATTTTACTCATGGGCGACATCAATGCGAATGCGGGAAAGAAGTAGGCTAGTGACCAGGTGGTAGTCGGCTATGGGCTAGGTTCCAGAAATATCAGGGGAGAGCTATTAGCTATCCGCGCAAACGAGAGAACAGGAGTGGACCTAGTCCAGCCCCAATGGTGAGACTTAAAATTAAATGCACTTTATACTATGCGCTCACCCTGGCACTGTGCCGGATGTGGAGGTCGTCGGAAGGGTGCGGTGTAGCGACCACAAAATCGATGGGTCTCGAATTAGCCTAATTTTGATGAGGGAACGGAAGCAACAAGTGAAGCGGAAGCCTACTAACGAGCAAAGTACAGGAATTCAGGATTTCGCTGCAGAACAGATAATTGGCGTTAACTGAGGAAGACGATCTTAATGTGCAAACAATGAATGATTATCTTACTGCTTAGTGCGTCGTTGAAGTAGAGGTAGGAGGGTTCGACAGGATACCAGCAAGCTATCGCAGAAGACGAAAGATCTGATTCAGAAACGCCAAAGCATGAAGGCGTCTAGGCCTCGAGACCAAATAGAACTAGCAGAGCTACCGAAGTTAATAAATAAGCTCAAGAAAGCCGGCATAGTGAAGTTAAATATGGATAGAATCGAGCAGGCTCTAAAGAACAGAGGTCGCCTAAAACCGGTGAAGAAGAAACTAGGCGTAAGTAAAGACGAGATTCATGCGTTAAGAGACAAGGAGGGCAATGTCATTAGCAATATGGAGAGATAGTCAAAGTAGCCGAAGAGTTTTACACAAATTTATACAGTAGCCAATGTAATCAGAACGTTAATTAGAGAGGCACTAGTGAACAGCAATGCGTCATCCCGTCAGTAGCGAAACAAGAAATAAAGAAAGCCTTAGGAGCAATGCAAAGGGAAAAAGCATCTGGTGAGGATCAGGTAACAGCAGATCTTTTGAAGGGTGAAAGGGGGATTGTGCAAGACAATTTAGCTACCCTGTACCCGCAATGCCGTATGACCTCGACCGTACCAGAAGCTTGGAAGAACGCTAACATTATCTTAATTCATAAGAAAGGAGACACCAAGGACTTGAAAAATTACAGGCCATTCAGCTCACTGTCCTTTGCCTACAAGGTATTTACTAAGGTAATCGCTAACAGAATATGCGCAACTTTAGGCTTCAGTCAAACAAATGATCAGGCAGGCTTTCGTAAAGGATATTCCACAATAGATCATATTCACACTATATATCAGGTAATAGAGAAATGCGCAGAATATAACCAACCCCAATACATAGCCATTATTCATTACGAGAAAGCATTTCACTCAGTGGAAACCTCAGAAATCCTGCAGGCATTGCGGAATCAGGGTGCAGAATAGCCTTAAGTGAAAATAATGGAAGATGTCTACAACAACCGCACAGCTACCACAGTCCTCTATTAAATAAGAAAAAAAAACTCCAATAAGGAAGGGCGTCAGGCAAAGAGAAATGTTCTCGCCAATGATATACACCGCCAGTTTACAGAACGTATTCAGAGGCCTGAATTGCAAGCAGCTGGACATGGAAGTTAATGGCGGATACCTGAATAATCTGCGATTCGCTGATAACATTGCCTTGCTCAGTCAGACAGGAGATGAATTTCAAAGTATGATTAATGAGTTAGACAGGCTGAGCAGAACAGTGCGTCTAAAAATTAACATGCCGAAAACCAATTAACGTTCAACGCTCAAGATACGGACCAGCAGTTCACAATTGGTAGCGAGATGCTGGAAGTGGTAAGGGAGTAGGTCTACTCAGGGCAGGTAGTGACCACGGATCCGGATCATGAGAGGGAAATAACTGGAAGAATAAGAATGGGGTGCAGCGCATATGGCAGGTTCTCTGATATCATGAATGGCAGTTTATCAATATCCCTGAAGAGAGAAGTGTCAAACAGCTGTGTCTTACCGGTACCCGTCAATGCAGCAGGAACCTGGCGGCTAACGAAAAGGGTTCAGTTTAAGTACAACGCATCGGCCTTTGGAAAGAAAAATGGTATGTGTAACGTTAAAAGACCGGAAGCTGGCAGAGTGGGCGAGAGAACGATCGCGTGTTAATCACATCCCCTTCGAAATCAAGAGGAAGAAATGGACTTGGGTAGGACGTGTAATGCGAAGACAAGATATCCGCTCATCCATAAGGGTAACGAAGTGAATTCCAAGAAAAAGCAAGCGAAGCAGGGTGCGGCACAAGCTTAGGTGGACGGATGAGATTAAGACGTTTGCCGGCATACGGTGGGCGCAGATTTGAAAGGACCGGGTTAATTGCAGAGACAGGACAGAGGCCTTTGCCCTGCAGTTGGCTTAGTCAGGCTAATGATGATGATGATGATTTCTGCAAACGCGTCATACTCTTAAGGCAGGCATAACTGTCCCCCTCCAACTTTTTGTTTCGTCCTGCATCTCCATCTTGTTACGAAAGGCGTGCCACCCAGCCGCTGCACTTTGTTTTCGGATTCCGAAGACCTTGCTGCCTCGCGGGGGCTTGCAGCTGGACGAACCAAGCCTGGATTCGGCGAAACTTCTCTTTTGTCTGGAACGGGAAAAATTATGCGTGCTGGTAATCTGAGCCTACTGACAGTACGCCTCTATTGTTGGGAACGGGAAGGCGGAAAATACCGAGTAATGGTTAGAAATCCTTGCGAAGATGCCACGTGGACCGAGCGCTAGTATGTGAAAGTGTCGTGATCACATTAGCGACGCTCCACCGAATGAAACCTAGTATTGCGTCATCTCTTAAGTTGAGCATTCCTTAAAGGGCGCCTCTTTCTGTGTAGGTCCGGGAGAAGGAAGCTGAAGACTCAAAAGTGACTACTAGCAGAAGAATAGGTTATTCTCGGCATTTAGCAGTTCCGCTTTTTATGCCGGGCCTGAACATTGGGAAAGGGTTCGCGCTTGACGTTTGAAAAGTATTTATTTGAAGTGTGTTTCATACACTTCAGGAAGGAGGCCAAAAGGCGTGGTGCCTGATGAGGGCCTTCCTCCCTGGGGGTAAGCAAACTGCACTCGGCACATACACACACAAAATAAACAAATACAATAAATGTAGCGGTCGCCATTACACTTGCTGGCATGTTAAAAGGAAAACAAAGGAAAAACTGTACAACAATGTTAAGGTATCTTCGAAGTTGTTAAGATGCGTGCTGTTGGGTTACAGGGAATTATAAAAAGGAAAAAATATATATATACAATCATGTTGACTGTTATCAATTTATAATATGTCACAGGATGTACCGGTTAGTCATGAAGTCAACAGTGCAATCACTTTTCTCATGTATATTTTTTGAGTTCTGCATTGATGGAGGAGGTCATGAAAATTTCTGTTTTCATTCAAAAAGGTAGTCATCTGATATCTAATCGTTTGGAATCCGTAATTTGTTCTTGATTTTGGTGCTCTTATTGTCATGTGTCGAAGGGGATATGGGTTTTGCGGTAGTTCTGGTGTTGCACAAAAATTAGTTTCAAGATGAAATCTGTTATATGTTTCAAGTGCTAGCCGAAGAGTTTTTAATTGAAAAATTGTCAGTAACCCCAAGCTGTTCCACCACGAGTTAGTGCTATCCAAGTAGCCTAGATTAGCAATTGCTCGTATGGCCTTTTTCTGTAGTAAAAACAAAGCATTTAAATTAGTCTGTGTTGAGTCTCCCCATATCAGTAAACAATAGTGAAGATGTGAATGAATTAAACTGAAATAAAGTTGCTTTTTGAGCCATACTGGCAATAGAAGTCTAAATTTATTTAGAAGGCCCACTGATCGCGAAATTTTTTTTCTTACTTGATTAATATGGTCAGTCCACAACAGGTGTTCATTAAATATAACTCCAAGGAATTTTATTGACTGTACTCGTTGTAAAATATTCGAATTGTATAATATGATTGGCTCATTATCTATGACTTTATTTTTAGCTCTGAATATTACATACTTCGTCTTCGTGATGTTTAGTTCTAACCTGTTGGCCCTCAACCATAGTGTAAGGTTTTCTAGCCAGAGATTAGCTCTACATTCTATTGCTTGTAAACTCGCGTCATGAAAGAAAATATTTGTGTCGTCAGCGTATAGAACTGTTTCGGAGGAAGGAAGAATATTAACAATGTCATTTATGTGAACTAGGAATAGAATAGGACCCAGTATTGAGCCCTGTGGCACACCAGTGCGTATAAGGCCGTGGCTTGAAGGTATGTCGTTAATCATTGTGAATTGTACTCTGGATGATAAGTAGCTCTGAATAAGATTAAGTGCGGAACCTCGTATCCCATAGAATTGTAATTTGCGCAGTAAAATTTTGTGACAGACCGAGTCGAAGGCTTTTCTAAAGTCTAAGAATAGTCCAAGTGTAAAAATTCTGTTTTCTATATTGTTAATTATTTTATCCTTTATGTGAAGTAAAGCTTTTTCCGTAGATTTCCCTTTCTGAAAGCCATATTGTTCTTTCGCAATAGCTCCGATCTTAATGAAGTACGAAGTAAGGCGGGTATTGATGACTTGTTCAGCAATTTTTGAGAAGACCGGTAAAACGGATATTGGGCGATAATTGTTAGGATCATTATAGCTTCCTGTCTTATGTACCACACAAACTCTTGCTATCTTTAATTTATCTGGAAACCTGCCTTCTTTGACCATTCGGTTGCATATATGGGACAACAAAGGTGCGATAATATCAGATACGGCTTTTACTACCTCACCCTTGATGTTATCAGCTCCAACGGAGCAGTTATTTTTTAGACGTATTATATACGAAGAGATTTCGGCTGTAGTTGTTGGGGAAAAAAATATCGAAGGCTTTGGTATGCCTTTAAGATATGACATTGGATCAGTGCATGTTGTTTGCGCAGACTGATTGTCACCAACCGTCAGGAAGTGTTCGTTAAACATGTCTGATAAGGGACGACCTCTGAGTGGAACGCCATCTACCACAATCTCTACTGGAGTTGGCTCGGTTCGTTTTGATACTAAATTGTTGTATGACCTCCATATCTGATTAGGGGCAAGTTTATTAGCGAACGCTTTTGCGTAATATTCCTGTTTTGCGGTTTTTAGATCAGTGTTGAGCCTATTCCTTACAGCTTTATGCAAGTTTAGTATATTGATGCCCTTGTGCTTTAAAAAATCAGCAAAGAGATTGTGTTTTTGCCTTATTCTTTTGTACAGCTCTTTCGTAACCCACGGTTTCTTAGACTTTTTGTACCTAGAGCGGCGGACGAGAGGAAAGGCTTCATAATAGGCATCTTGAATTTTTTTTCAAAGACATCGTAACAGCGACTAGGATCTTCTTCATTAAAAACGAGAGACCAGTCCACCTCTGAAATCATGCGTCGAAAGCAATATATAGTTTCGTCATTAACTTTCCGATAGAAAGTGTTAGCTGTGCTATTAGAAAAAGTTTTCCTCGAATGGGGCAAAAAGACAAAAAATGGAAGATGGTCGCTAACATCGCAGGCCATCACACCCGACTGTACATCATTTGGTAAGAAATCAGTGAAACATAAATCGAGAGCAGTTCTGGTACTTGTGGTAATTCTTGTTGGCAGGTTTATAACATTTGCACAGCTGTAGGAAGACATCATACCAATAAAACTCTTAGAAACTGTATTCTCAGTCGATATATCTATGTTAAAATCACCCAGCACGACAACAGATTGGCTATGTCCTGTAAACGAGTGAAGTACACTGTCAAGGTAGGAAAAAAAGCGTTCAACTTTACCAGACGGGGGTCTATAAACAAGAATTATAATAACACCACAAGATTCGGCAACAAGTACCTCAAAATCACAATCAACAACGGAAAACGACTCTAGGGAGGCGTGTGATACGCCATCACGAAAATACAGAGAGACACCGCCTCCTTTTTTGTTGTCTCTGAACAAAGACACATGAGAATGGTCTTCAAATTGAGCAACGTCAGAGGAATCAGTGAACCAGGTTTCTGTAAATGCTAGAACATCAAATTTATGGTGAAGTAAGTTCAGATAAGCGCCAACGGCATCTCCTTTGTTTCGAAGACTTTGTGAGTTTAAACAAAACATAGAAAGAGGCTTATTTGAATGAGAAGGTAATCCCATTACTGTCTCGTTAAATTCATGTATCGCGTAGTAACTGCGGTTTTGTGAAGATGCTTCGTAATCCATACTGCTAGAAAAGATAAAGAAACAGAAAAAAAAACTAAGTTGATGGACGCTCACGCCTCCGAATCATCACTTTCAGCCTGCTTAGTTTCCTTGACATTACACAGATCTGCCTCACACGAAATCCGCAGAATTGGTTCACCTGGGCCCTTGCGGACCATCACCTTTCCATTCTTTTGCCACGTGAAGCAGTAACCCATCTGCTGTGCCCTTGTGCGTGCCAGCCACAAAAGATGCTTGTTTCGACTGGTAAGGTTATCGTAGAAGCGGACTTCTGATTCACTGTCAACCAGTTGCTTATTCTTGCTCTTCCAGTTCTCTTTTGTTTTTCGAGAAACGAACCGCACTAGAATGGGAGCCTTTCGACCTTTTCTTGTGGAAAGACGGTGAATGCCATCAATGTCGTCTTCAACAAGCGAACGAAGGCCAAGGGAAGCAGCCAACTCATTGTGAGAACAAGTACTGTCGGACACAAAAGTTTGCGGGTCGAGAGTTCTAGTAAAAACGTTTATTGTATCTCCACCTCACTACCAAGTCGCCTGATATTGTATGATAGCATTAAAGGCCTAAATGCTCCTTCCTCTGGTAGCCATGTCAGGCGACTAGGTTGCGCAATGAAGCTACAAAAGACGTTTTTGCAAGCACTGGCGTCCCGCAAACTTTTGTCCTCGACACTACGTTGGAGCGGAAGTACCTTTGGGATAAGCAGAATACACTTTCCCAGTGGTCGAGGATGGTCGCGATGGGGGAACCTGGTTTGCGGAAGGGAAGCCGAGCTTGTTGCTCTTCTAGGGTTTCCCGTCTCGTGTTGTCCGGACCCCTGCGAATGTTTCCTGATATCGAAATACTCTTGGGGAACGAGGTCCGCTTATTTAGAATACTGCAAGTGCTTGCCTTCTACCCAGTCGTCGAAAGTAGCTCCACTAGGTCTGCGCTAAATTTGAAATCACACGCGGTCTCCAAACCAGACTCAAAATCCAACATCTCTTTCTCAACATTTCAAGTTCGTCCCCCTGCAACAAGTTATTTCTGGCTTCTTCCCAGAGCAGATTAGTAAAAAAAAAAGTGCTGTGTCCCCAGCAAGAAGTACCAACCAGCCCAACACCTATTTTCAAGCATGTAAGCCTGAGTGCCAACTAGCGTAGCAATATTTATTTTGAGCACTCTTTTTAAGTTCTCATCTCTCTTTCCTTCTCTACCAATGTTCTTTGTGGTGTCTCTCTGTTGTGCCTGCTCGTTATCGGGCTGTGTGAGTGTAAGCACGAAGCACCGGCTAGCCCGAATTTTTCTTAAGAGAATTGCGGAGTCTCCCCGGGTGTCTGTTCCTCGGCTGTGGAGTCGCTAAATTGTTTTTTTTTTTTTTGCAAAATGTATTATTTTCCTACCATAAGCTATGTTCTTGTTTATCCGAAAGGGCAGATTTATTAATAATGTTGCTGATTAAGCTTGTTATACCTTAGCGGTGCGGCGGGCACGGGGCTAGCTATTTTCAGCCTTCTTAGTCAGGCACAAAAAAAACTGTTCATGCAGTAATCCCTTTTTTATAACTAGTCGCCCGGGCTGAGGCAATGGTTTTATAATTCGTTTGTACTACATCAATATACCAATCGACCAACATTTCATGGCCATTAGGCCTGCTCGCTCTGGAATTAACAATGAATCTTTAATGTTTTTATTGTTCCAGTTTTGTTCTTTTCAAGGTATTTTAGCGTTCTTGCTGGCATGTTTCTACCAATCAAAATCTAAAGCTTTTTGATCTGTAGCAATGCCGAACGAGTCCCAAGCCATATTCATTCTTTAGGTGAATATCGAATATGTCGTGATCATGGATTCCTATTTCTATCCTTAACTTATATGTGCACTTATGTACTTAGCTGTGCGGAAAATGTAAGCAGAAGTACTAAGGAATTTATTTTATTGAAGGTGACGCTACACATGGCCGTGCTTTTTTTTCGTATGATATTAGGCGCCCCCCCCCCCCTTCCGCCCCTCTCTTTAACCGCGGATGCAGAGATCGTTAACCTAAGGCCCCGGCAGATAATGTTTCGCTTAACTTGCGCAACACGATTCAGGCTCTCTCTCCGAAGACGAAAGAAAAAAAGCCTGAAATCTAATTGAGTGGTATTATGCACTGAACTGCATAAAAAAGGCCAGTTAATTTCATTCAAGTCCTGATGGTCTGATGTACATTACGTAAGCCATGCAAGAATATTTTCCAACCAATATAAAGGTAAACAAACACGAGAATCTCTGACCCATTGTTTAAATTTTTAAGCAGCTTATTGTTCAATAACTTAATGGATCAGCGTATTAGGTTCTCTATTCTATGTTTTCACTTTGGTAAGAAACAGAAAAATATACAGTAAGATAGAAATAGTAAACTTACAAGTCCATGCTACCAAAGCAGTCCGAACAAAATATATGAGCGAAATGAGATAAACGGCTGCTAAATAATGCTAAAGGTGCCAATAACAGTAAAATGAAACCGCGCAGCTTGGCGCACTAAGTTTTCATAGAGTGGCCGGCGTAGCCAGGGAAACGATGCTCGATGTTTTCAGAATATAGCCTTGTTTGAGCACGGAAGTTCTAATGGTGTGGTTATGGATTAAACAGTTTAAAGGAAAAAATTATTTCCATAGACTAATTTGGACTTGCGAGTAACCCAAACATCTAGAACAGCGCGGCAGCAGGAGCAGTAAATCGAAGCTCAAATTGAACCAAGAAAGCGGAAACAGATTGAGCAGCCCTTATGGCAAGAACTGCTATCGTCTGTACGCTTATATCTGCTAACAATAGACCTACGTGGAGGACGCGTTTAAAGGTCCCTCTGGCGACTGGCTTTCGTCACTCGCAATATCTACACACGCGTGTCACTACAGAATCAACACTGTACCAAGCAATGTCTTTTAATTGATCAGTTCATGACCCTTTGGGTAGCACTCTATATCCCTGGCACATAATCATGCCACCATTACTAACGAACCACGAATTTTCTGATTTATACGTTATTGAAAGGAAAGTTTTAATGATTGCTTAGGATGAGAGAATATTTCGCAAGTCAGCTTGCTATGCTACGCAACCACCAAACGTTTCAACCAAAAGCTGCTTCTAAGGAGAATGGAAGGAAGCCCAGATACAGCCATGGACTCCTGCCGTTGAAAGTTTACTAGCGTTCTTAGCACCCAAAAAAGTCGAAAGAATAATATATATTTGTAATTTGAAAAACGATATATTTACTACAACGAAAATTCGGATGTTTTTTGCCTTGTCATCAAGACAAAAATTTTGTATGTTTGATATCTTTTGGATTTATCAGCGAATTTTCTCTCGTGTTGAAATTCAAACAGGATAGGAGCCATCATCAATATTTTCGTGTTGCTGCGATCAGAAGCCAATGGAAGGAAAAAGAACAAAGCATACGTACAAACATGAACAATCAAGTATGTGCATCAAGAACTGGCTGTGACCACGCCTTATCCTCGTGTACAATGACGCCTTGGATGATGCAGTAAGTACACATGCCCTTTCTTCTTCACTAGACATCGCACTCGCTTGCACAAGGTGTCCGCTATATGATTTATTTACTTTTTTCCCCAGAATTATTGGCATTCGTTTCTGCAACGCAGAGCTAAAAGTGCAGAAGCTACGTCAAGTGTTCCAACGCGATGTTGTGTTTCTGATATTTTTGTTTCCTCCCACATACAATATATTAAATTTATATACGTGTATTTACTTTCTGCTTCTGTATTTCTTCCTCCAAAAATAAAAAAATATCTCTCGCGCATTCTGATACGTCATAGACCTTTTCAGGAGTTTTATTGCGAAAATATTGTACAGCCCATCGGCAATGAAATCCGATGTCGACGTTTACCAGCAGAAACTGTACCAAAAATCGCAGATGACGTCACCATGGTATCAAAGAAAAATAATATTTTTTCCAGAGATGCAGGGAATGGAGCCAAAGACTTGTAGATTGCGAAGCGTGCGGAACCCATAGGTCGTAAGGCCGCTTTTCTCGAAACAAGGCACTTATTACTTTCAAATAATGTTATATTTACATGCACTATAATACAACTTTGTAAAGAGGCCTTAAAACTGCGCTGATTGTAGGAGATTAAAGGTGAAAATAGTATAAGCGTTTATGTACGGCTGTATTGTAATGCTGTATGCTAAACCATGTAAATTCAGAGCACACCGTGACCAATTATTTGCAGACCATCTTAGCATCACTCGTCTTTTCCCTCAACACAGGCGTGTGGCTCCACCTTTAGTTGCATTAAACCAGACAGTGTCGGTGATCCAGTTCAATGACATAATTTCACGCATGAATTTTATCTCCTTGCGTCTGCACTGTGCCCAAACATGCCGCACCTAAACACAAAAGAATAAACGGCGATATATTTCAGACTCCCAAAATACCCTAAACTGTACAGATTGTGGTGCCCTTGCCTTCTGATCACACTGTTAAAGGGATGTCATTGTATGCTTGAAAAAATTATGGCGTGAACAATTTCCGCTCCGTAGCAGCTCAAGCAGTGCGACTGGAAGTGTCGCACAAGGTGCCCTTACACAGCAATCTCGGTTTAGATTCAGGCAAGACAGAATTTTCCACCTTGATGAAAAGCTCGTATCAGTATAATTTATTTTTCTTGCCGCCGTGTCTTCCTCAAATAAGAAGAGTTAATTTTTATAAAAAATTCCTTTAATCACACAGTACGAAACAGGATGCTTCCCGTGAAAATATATGCTCGCAGCCAATCTCTCTTCGCGGTTTTGACGGATGCCGATAACAGGCTGCGAACATGCTAACAACATTGTTTGCTAAACTATTTCGTTCAAGTTTGAAGAATTTGTAACAGTGAACAGGCTAAGTCTAGTTTCAAAGCTTGCTTCTGTACGTGAAAATACACACTCCGGCTACACCTCGACTTGTGATCAAACTATATACTATTTTGAGAATACCGGTTGCCGTTCAAGCCACAGCAAAAAGCCCGATGCATACCGCTTCCCCGTCGCCGTCTATAAGTGGATGAACATCCATGCCGTGCATGAAGACTGGCCAGCCGCATGCTTTCCTCCTAAGCAGTAACAACACATCTGCTCCAACATTGAAGGTAACCACCTGTGACACGCTCTGGTGGTTACCGGTGGTTAAAGTTGGCATTAGCAGAAAGGTTAAAACTAAGCAACAGGCACTTACCGCTGCACTGCAGTAATAATGGGGCAGAGTGCATCTGGCAGGTACTTTTAGGTCATGAATGACAGCGCGCCATTATCCGTAACGAAGAAAACATGGAACTGTTTTACCTTGCCTGTACTTACCTATAGAAGAGATAGACTGATGGTGACGTCAAGGCTTCAAACTGAGGAGAGTGCAGCGAACTATTGAAAGGAAAATGATAAATGCAACTATTACATACAAGAAGAAGGCAGAATGAGCCAGAGAAGAAACGTGAGTTAATGAAATACTAGAGGTCAAATAAAGAAGAAATGAGCATTGGCACAGAATGAAATGCGAAGAACAAATGACAGACGGTCACTTACTGTACCGGGATATTCATAGGGTCGCACGGCAGAAGAGTTCATAGCTGATCTATTTTATCTATTTACCAGGTGTCTTATAAAGGAATCAGTCTAAAAAAGACGAAGGCCCACAAGGCAAGCGCACACCTCGAGAATGGACTGACACAAATGTCCGTCTTGTCTCGTGGTGTGTGCCTCCTTGCTGTTCTTTTTTTTCAACAGTTTCCTTTTCAAACAAAAAGTGAATAGAGCAGGGGGTGATAAAGAGTCAGCGTGGTGCAGGACAAAAGCAAATCTGCACCTGCAAAAATAAGGTGGACGCAGCAGGCGCAAGACAGGGTTCATTCGAGGTCAATTAAAGAAGTTTTGTCTTTAAATTAAAGTAGTTTAGGTTATGGTGATGGTCATAGTGTGTCTGAAACCTTGCAAGGAAATTAAAAAGTAACAAACCGCATTTGATTATTGCTCAGCGCCTTGAGCATTACATGAACTTTCCGTCCTCATTAAAATAATTTTCGCTAAATTTCTCACTTGTACAAATTGCGTCTCTTTAGTTCTATTGAAATGCATCCATCATATCCTAAGTCGCTTCGGGACGTTAAACCCTCATATATCCAAGTTCTATTGAAAATTAAAATTTTGTCTCTCTCAGGTATATCCGCCCGATGGTTCCTTGGCTATATAAACAGGCTGCTCAACTCAATGTCGTAGGTTTTATTTTTAGTGTCACCGCCGCATTGTTCAGTTGCGCAGATCCTAGTTCTCGCTTAATATCCCTGCACAATAAAAATGATAGTGCAGGCCAGAGTTATGGTAACGTTCATAGGAATTTGAGCAGTCGAGCAATCGGTAAAATAGGTTTCGTTACACAGATCTTCTTCTGCAGACGTATTTAGGATGATCGTACTGCTTCTTAGGTTGTGAGCCCGAACGAACGTGTCAGCTGGAGTTTGTGTGAATTAAGTTTCACCACATCTTTCACATAATTCAGCACGTCCAAATAACCTCACCCTTTTGACCTCCACTTCAAAAGGATGTGTTATGGACTCAAGCAAAACAGAAATAACGGTTTCTCATGTTTGGGATTTTAGTTTCAGGTTCGCTACTTTGTGTAGATGATCCATATCAGAAAATAAATATTTCCTTCAAAGCTCGCAGACCAAGTAGTAGAAACAGGCAGTGCTATTATGGTGCCTTATTGCCAAGTTACATCGCATCAGCAACAGATGAAATTTGGAGAAGCATTAGCCCCATATCAAAGCAAAGTGAGGTGTTTAATAATCTTTATTTTGCCATCGTACATTTGGATGGGAGGACGGCGGGAAAAAAGCTGCTCGCAGGCAGCTTGACCAGCCCACAGCCCCTGTTTTTTTGTTTTCTTTTTTGGCAGAAGAAGCACAACAATACATCAAATCTGTACACAATTTGGCACAGTAAATTAACATTCGCTACAGTAATCGCGTCTTGATCAAAAAAAAAATTTCAGTCAACAGAATAACATGAAATCACAGAAAATGAAAGTATCCGAAATCATGAACTATACATAAGGCGGAGATTTCTGTAAGGACATGAAAATAAATCAAACCCATCTAATTTGTAGGTGTTCAAAAGAGAGGGTAACGTGTAAGATAGGCGCTGTTTCCCAGTGTTCAGACGAGGAGTAGGAACTAACCACCGTTCTGCATATCTAGTGGGGTATCGTGGCAAATTGGTTTGCAAGTTTGCAAGACCCTGTAAGCTATTCAGATTGTGTCTTAATTCTGTTTTGATCTTCACGCTGAGTCGGTATTTATATAAGTTGTATATACTAATTACCTTGGCATTGTGAAAAAGGTCTGCAGTGTGGGATCGGTGTGATGTATTATAAACATGACGTATGTATTTTTTCTGTAAAAGATGTATGCGCTGTAAAATAGACGGTGCTGCGGTTCCCCATACGAGTTGACAATAGTTAAGGTGCGAGTAAAAAAGTGAGTTATATAAAAGCAATTTGGTTCTCGTTGATAGCTGATATTTTAAACTGCCTACCAAGCCGGTGATTTGAGCTAACTTTGTTATGAGATAGTTTATGTGATCATTCCAAGACATATGAGAGGAGAAAATTACTCCAAGACACTTGAAACTCTCCACAATTTCTACGTTACGGAAATTTAGTACTATGGCCTGACTCATGCACGTTGACTCATGGCTGCAAAGAAATAGCAACCCTTTTTCATGCACATTTCAACTCTGTATTTACGCAAGATAATGACAGTTGACCTTACTGCGATTTTATATACCTGCCTCCTGTACCTGATGTTCAGATATCTCAAGAGGGCATTTTCATAATGGTTCTCAGCATTGACATCCGAAAATCTTCCAGTCCAGATGATATCCCGAATGGATTTCTTAAACTCTGCGCGAAATGGGTGTAAAAACACTTGCATGTTTTGTAGGTACAATCCTTGCGCCTTGGTCAAGTGCCAAGCAACTGGAAAACCTCCAGAGTGAAGCCACTCCATAAAGAAAGGAATGAGCAGCACATTCGGAACTACCTACAAATTTTATTACCATCAACCACTTCCAAAGTCTTGGAGCACGTAATTCACAAGCATATTTCGGCATTCCTTGAGGAGCATCACTTTCTAACAAATCGCCAGCATGGTCTTAGAAAAGGCTACTCAAAACTAACTCAATTGGTTCAAACAATTACGTGATTTCGCAACTGCTATAAACAACGGTAATCAAACAGACGCCATTTTTATGCATTCGTCTTTAGCTTTAGACTAAGTCTCATTTATAAACTAAATAAACTACTTCATAAATTACTGCATTATAAACTATAAACTACTGCATTATAAACTGCTGCTGAAAATTGTTAAAAATCATCAACTCATTCACTGGACTTAAGAATGCCGTATTGCATGTTAGCAATTCGTTATAGTTTCAACCCGCAATGCTCAGAAAAACATCCCGTTGACTCCAGCACTCCCCAGTGATCGGTACTTGGGCCTCTTCTTTTCCTCCTCTATATCAGTGATGTTAAGTATGTTCCTGTAAAAATAAGATTATATGCCGACGGCTATGTCTTATACTCAGAAAAAGAATGTGCCTCGAATCAAGTATTGTTGAATAATGCACTTCAGAAGGTTGTCGTCTGGTGTGAGGCTTGGCAGATGTCGGTAAATTTTGAGAAAACTGTTTTTATTTGTATTAGTACTTACAAAAAGATTAAGCCTAAATTCATTTACACAGCTAACAATATGTTTCATTCTGATGTAACAGAATAACGAGTTCCCCAGAGAAGTGTGCTTGGACCATTGTTGTTTTTAATATATGTCAATGATTTAGTTGCGGTTGTTCCTGAAGATGTCTCTGCCAAGTTATTCGCAGACAACTGTGTTGTTTTTAAACAAATTTCATCCGAACATGACGACAGCTCTGTACAAAAAGCAGTTTTTGCGATTGAAGAATGATGTCTGAAATGGGCTATGGAACTTAATAGTGAAAAAACTGTTCTCTTGCGTATAACTAGAAAGAAGTCTCCCAGTTTGCTTCCTTACCTTCTTCGCGGCAATACGATTTTGAAAGTTGTGAAATATAAATATTTAGGTGTAACACTTGACAATAAGTTAAAATGGTCGGCACACATTACTAATATTTCGACAGCTGTATTACGAAAGATATGTGTTTTACAAAGAAAGCTAAAAACTGCCCCAGCACAAATAAAAAATTGGCTTACGAAACCTGTGTGCGGTCTTTACTTGAATATGCTGCAGTATTGTGGAACGCATACACGAAAACAGACAATACTCTTTGAAAAAGTCAATAGGAAAGGGGTTAGGTTTATATACAAAAAATACAAAAGACAAGACTCTCCCTCGCAGTTAATGATCTCAAATAACACTCATACACTAGAAACACGGAGAAAGATTATTAGATTGATATTCTTGTTTAATAGTTTAAAAGTAAAAAATAAACTCAAGCTTCCGGAGTGCATTAAGCGTCCTCTAGTGAGGAGGACTCGCGGCGTTCATGAGCATTCACTTGCTCCTCTTTTCGCCAGAACTAACAGTTTTAAATACAGTTTTTTTCCGTAGAGAAGTGCAAGATTGGAATTCGTTACCGGCATCTGTTTTTTCCTCAGAAAATTTTTCTGATACGTAACATCGTCTACTTACCTGCTAATATTGTGTATATGTATGTTGTGTATCCGTGTGCTGCTAATATTGTACAATTTTAATCTCTTAGTTTTATTCTTTTGTTTTATCTTTGGTTTATTCTTTTAGTGTCCGTGTGCTGCTAATATTGTATAATTATATTCTTTTGGTTATATAACAATGTAAATGCATTCCTGCTTGGACCAAACAGTGGCCTGCAGTATTCTGAAATAAATAAATAAATAAAACAAAATAATTCAAATACATTGCCCTGTGGATAAATAGCAACCTGAACTGAAATCTGCACATTGATTAAGTAGCCTGCCGTAATATTTTTTTTTGTTCAAAGAGCCTTTTAAACTGTCCATAATCAATATCCGTTTACAACACAACATAATTATACTTCCGGTGCTCGATTGCGCAGCAAATTATCTGGAACCCTTTTACACAAACTAACATCAAAAAGCTTGAACATGTGCAGAGAATTTTTATGTGCGCGTTACTCATAAAACAAAATCAAAGGCACACTATCAATAGAAGCAGTTCTTTCTTCTGCTGGTTTGTTCCAGTAATTAGTTTTCCGCCCACTGCTGTTCCCATAAGCGTGCCTGCGCTCGAAACTGCTGGTCTTCGTTGTGCACCTCACATATATAAATTATTATTGGCAACAACCTCAAAACAAAAACTTAATGGTGCACCTCATGACTCACTTTTTCATTTGGATGAATTTACTACGAGATCCTTCCAAAATTGTGCGTAAGGCTAGAAGCTAACCAGAGTTGATATAATAGCAGTCATGTAAATGGTCAAACCGAAGTAATCACTCATTGGGAACGAACACCTACCCGAAAGCTTAAATCAGCGTCAAGCACTTCAGTTGACCTGAGCAGTCTTCACAATTTTGCGTGCTGTTACTCTGGCGCATGCACGTTACAAAACCCTGAGATTGTGCAAATGATTTCAAAGCCTTTTGTACACGAACCTCTCGCAAGTTGCACCCGCCAAAAATCAAGTTGACTTATTTTTTTTATTTGCAGATGTTAGCAGCAAAAAAGGAAAAATGAAAAGTTGCAAAAATGGCTGTTTAGAAGAACCGAATGTCAGAAACATGCTTGTTCCGTAGGCTGAAATACATTTTGCATATCTTACTGCC
Organism: Amblyomma americanum; assembly: GCA_030143305.2. Taxonomy (NCBI): domain Eukaryota; kingdom Metazoa; phylum Arthropoda; class Arachnida; order Ixodida; family Ixodidae; genus Amblyomma; species Amblyomma americanum. The sequence continues at coordinate 125,554 of JARKHS020006460.1, forward strand.
CTCCACTGCATGGAAATGAAAGACCAGAGGGAGCATGAAGTGTTGATTCCTAAAAAGGTAGTAGCTTAGTACCTAAAAGCATGCAGCTACTCAATACTTATGATTAGGAGTTTATGTTGGCGTCAGATGATAGTATCAGTGTGCGTCGAACAGACTATCATTTGTATCAAGGACACATATGACAAGGTCCATCAAATTTACGCTTTTCTGTTGAACACAGCCCTACGCAGGTCAGAGTTTAATGTTGCAAATTAAGTGCGTTCTGCTAGTCGGGAAACCAGCGATTGTCATTCTCTGTGCAAGATGGACCTGGGCATGCCGAGAAAATGAAAAAGAAATTGTTGGAATGCAATGAGGAAACAATAAAAAATCCCATATGAAGTTTCTGAACGCCCCTGTTGCAAATGGGAGCCGTAGGCGTGGAAACAAGAAGCAGTGAGGAATAAATTGCCCAGGAAAAATGGTGGAGTTCTTTACTTGCAAACAATGTTGCACCACAGCCTCAATCTCCGTATGCCTCTGCGAAAGTTATAACAATAATCCGTAACATCTACAATGATAACGGCAAAAACACAGCTTGCAGTGTGGTAATCTATTCAGATTTACACAATCCGGGCGCCATTAAGCTTGGACCATACGCCAACTTCTGTAAATGTACGTTGGTAGGTCCACCTCCGATATTCGTTTTGTAAAACAGCGTGCATAGAGGCTGTCCAGAGGCGTGAGCTTTGGCAGACAGGTGACAAGGCATAAGTGAAGTGTTACTAGCAGTGCGAAAAATTCTATCGCCGTTCTTCTCATATCAGCTATCCGTCAGCGAGCTGTGATCGGGCATCAGCTATTCTTGATGTATCACAGCGACTTTGTCTGTGTGATTAATGAACGTACGGCGCTTAGTATGTGTGTTGATTACTGTAATCTTTTATCATTCCCGATGAACTGATGACCTGACAGCACTGTTAACTTCCCTTAACCAACTATTTTTGCTCGGAATACCAGTAGTAGGTAGGGTGTGATTTTAAACTCCGGAAACGCAGTGTTCATTCCCGTTACATAAAACTTTAATCCATATGGTTTTTCTCCTTCGGTCTCACCAAATCGCCTAACTAAAGGTGTTCAATTAATCGCGGAACACATTACCGAAAAAAATTAGGATGGAACAATACCCACTTTTCGAACACCCGTTCTTCGGCCTTACGCACACCTTCTTAGTACACCATAAAATAAAGGTTGCACCAGCAGGTGAAGTAGTAACATAAGATATTCCTAAATGGCGGCCTGGGAATACGGTTGTGTTGTTTAGAATCCATACGTTAGCCCCATAACGCACCTATAACATAAAAACAAACTGTGTGCTTGGATTTTCCCGAATACAGTCAGCTTTTTTTAGTCTCAGCAGTAATGCTATCGAAATTAATCCCATCGCTAGAATTCACGACGAAACTTTCCCGAATAGAAACTTGTACGCATGGTATTCTATAGGTCGAATGCAAACTGCGACATTTTACTGCACCTCACCTAACAACCGGAACATGACACACTGCGCGTAACGATTTTTAAAAGGATATTGAAAGCTATACGATCCACGCTCAGCTTTTAACTTTGACTCGAATACAAGCTAAGAACACTTCTGCAGACCTGTTGCACTATAATGTGAACGCCCCTATCATTTTAGGGTCGTTTTATTTCACAGCCGGGTACCAATGGGCCACGCCTTTAACTTTATGGAGCAGCGGCAAAAAACAAGAACAAGCTCGCAACCACACACACCTTTTCGCAGACAAGTGAACAGCGCCTCACCTCCTTAGCCACTTGCTTACTCTGCCCGCCCGCGATCCCTTTTCCTCGCAACCTTTTGTTTGCTCCTTCACCTCATTACACGCAGTGCATGCGCAACTACTCTACTAAGCCGTGGCTGAGTGGTCAGCCCGTTCGGCTAATAAGCCGGAGAAGCCGGAATATATTCTGGCCGCTGTGGTCGTGTTTCGATGGAGGTGAAACGACAAAGGCGGCCGCAGGCTGCCTGGTTGTAGAACATTTAAAATTTATTACTGTGTACGAGCGATCTTTCAAAAGCTTTGCTTCGTGGGCTGCAATCTGTGATGTCGAGCCGAACATGAACAGGCCATTAGTACTAAACGCCGTGACCAACCGTTAGTTTATACCATCTGGCAACGCCTAAAAGGCTGAACATTAAATAAAGTAATTGTTTATCTCTCTCTCTTGCACTGTTATGTCTTTTACAGTGACAGGGTTTAGTGTATCAGTTGCCGAAATCGTGGTCTTCTAGGGGCCGCTTTGGTTCGCAGAGATAAGGAAAAGAAGGCGTGTAGTCAGGCAGCAATTCACTTAAAGGCGGCTAGCTTGATAGCTCTCTCGACGTTTGTGCCAAGGAAAGCGTGTTGCAAAATGGCGCCTGCGTCACACGCGTTCGGATGTAGGCGGATGTGCATGCGTACTGCGACAATAGCTTTGAAGATGACAAACGATCCGCGGTTTTCATGCCTTTTCCACCAGGCAGACTCTGGCTGAGGCACAGGATCAAGGGAACGAGTACTTTGTTTTCTCTAAATATCTGGTTGTGTGCACACACATGTAAGAGTCTCCAAATACAGCGATGAAATAATAACGCAAAACAGTATGTAAAAGCACCAACACCTTCTAGTATCATTGGAGTGTGAAAATAAAATTGATTAAATGCCGCTGTTAATATTTTTCTCCTGCCTATCCTACCCGGTTACGTAGAACAGTAAACGTTTTCATGGGAATCTCTATTCGGCATTTTTAAAGGACAGCTGATTCAGCTGCTTAAGAATTCGGCGAGCTGAAACGAGTCGCATGTGCTGAACAGGCAGGTGACGCACGCGAAGTATTTTCAGGCTACTGTTTGAAATGCACGCAATCCGCGATTAAAACTCGCAATGGCTTTCTGGTTTCTCCCAATCGCACTACCGCGATGGGATTCCTTAATCTGCAGGGTTGTTACATTTCGAACGCAGGAACACGTGCTCTAAAAGAACGAACGCAAGAACGCATGCTTCAAAAGAAGAAAACCAATGCCGGCATAGGCAAAGACCGCGGTGTGTTGTTTGGCGTCATTTGATGAGCACGTAATTATCAGGTGAAGGCAGCGGAAAGTTGAAATCTAAACGTGCCTTTCTTCAGCAAATTCTGCGCACTCGACAGCGCTGCGGGATGAAGTCTGACGTTTAATCGTCAATTGTATCTAAATCTCCCGTTCCATCGGAAAAAAAAAGAATTGTACGCTTTACTTAAACGCTATAGAGACTTGGCTTTTTGAATATCGATGAATCCTGGAAACGTAGTTCAGCTGCACTCTAATATTCTGTCGCGTGCAAGCGCGGTTCACATAATTCGAACCTTCATCGACACCGCATGAAAGATCTGCTTAACGCACCACTTGCTGTGAAGTCATGCAAACATGTGGCTGTTTTGAAGGCGAATATCATTTATGTGCTTTCGATTTGTGACGGTACAGCTCAGAAGAGTACCGAAAATCATTTGCAAAGTCAGTAAGCCAAGAACAGTGCATGCAATACAGCAGCTTTTTTTGCCAACAGTACACTGGGCGCGTTTCCTGCTGCGAACCGAATCGATTAAATTTCTGGCTGTTTTTGGGACACGAAATCTGAATAGCCAAACTAATTTCTGCCCAGTGTACCAGGAAAATATGTATTTATTATTTTAGTAATGGATGTTAGGGCTTATCAAAGATTTGTCATTTTTCTGCAAATGTGTGAGAAAAACGAATAAACATGACCATACTCAAGCCAGGCGCCGAATATGGAATTCATAAAGGTCTTGTCACACTGAAAATGTTATCTTAGTGCTACAGCCACCTTCGCGGGCACAGAACGTTCACGAAATTTCATACGTTTCGATGCCTGAGAGTACCTGTAGCGAAGCGAACTAAGGCACGCTGCTGCAGTGGACATATACATATAGGCGCTATCAAATGGACAATCGTCAAAAGCATGCACTCATTCCACCAGTATTCCAAATTTTTAAGCCAGTTACTGCGAACTTTTTTTAAATAATGATTTTGCTCAAAAGGAAACATTCAGTGCTGCCCTAGTCCTTCAATGGTTTGAAGTTCCATGGTGTTGCCTATGAGCCGGTTGATCCCACTAGCCGAACTTACTTTGTGATATAATTAAACTTCAAAGTTTCATTCGATTTATCAGCAGACCATTAACTACCTTTTTGCAACAAACTTGTTGCTTCCAGGTAGATGGTAAATGTTCGTGTATTTTAATTTCTCTTACAACTATTCCGACTACACCATTAACCAGTTAAGAGCTTGCGATTAAGTTTCTAAGTATATCACGCTGGAAGAGATACTTCATATGCAAGCACAGACTAATATAAGTTATAAAAATGCAATATAGCCCAGAGATTTGCCCAAATCCCAGTGTGTTGCGAACTCTGCCTGGCTAGTTGGCTAGCCAAGACAATATAAAAATAAATCATGTCGAGCACACTTTTCGCTCATGCTAAAATGAGCGGGCTGTCAAGCAAAGAAGAATGGTTCTCTACTCTTTGAGTGACGTTCAAGGTGACACTGTGCTCCATGGTCATGCATGGCACCAGTCTATTCTGGATGCACGTGCTTCTTGAGCATTCGTGTGTGTGTTTTCAGCTTCCCATTTTTATGGTGTTGTGAACGCAGCAACGGGGCGGCATTTATCGAGAATAGCGCCTATGAGATTTCAACTAGCGCAAAACAATAAGGTTATTTAACGGATACTTTAATAATAACTCGAATATACGCGATTTCTGGCCCTGAATATCAGGCAAAGAGCATCAATTTTCTCGAACATTTTGAGCACTTCCCTGTATCTAAGTTTAATTAAGACCCCTTATACTTTTTTTTCTTTTTATATAAAACATTACAGTGTTTAAAGTTAAGGAAAGTCAAATATAAAATTCCAAAGACAAGAGCGCATGGTTATATACGTATTTTTTATTTTCTCCTTGGAAGCAATCCTATATTTTTTTAGATGATCTGCAACCTCAACTAGATGGTTCTTAAAATATTCTCTCAGGCAAATGCCGGAAAAACTTGAGCTTAATTGGTGGAAATTACCGAATTTGTACGAGTTTGGGGCATTAAGTGGCACCAAAGAGTCAATGCATTGCCGATGAAGAGGCATTTCACGATTTAAGATCACTACTCTAGTGGTGCTCATGAACGCTTATTGCCAGTAACGCAAGTCATTTGCCGAAAGGACATTTAAAGAGGACGTCCACACAATGCAAAATTCTAGCAGTTCTCAACTGTAATGCCTGGCGAGTATCCTAACGTCGTAAAGGCTCTACCTACAAGGATCTCGGGAGTCAAAGCGGGCCACGGCCTGTTTGGTCGAGAACGTGACACGTGCGTCCGTAAAGTAAATCACAGCACCGTTCGCCTGCAGAAAGTCGATCCCCAGAATCAAGTCTCTGGAGCACTCAGAGAGCACGACAAATTCACCAACGTACGTGTAACCACAAATTCCAACCCTAGCCGTGCACTTGCCAACAGGGTAAATTAAGTGGCCTCCAGCGGTGGGCATGGGGGTCCCCGTCCACGGTGTCGGTACCTTGTTAAGGTCTCCAACAAAGGCAGGGCTCATAACGGAATAATCAGCACCGGTATCGAGCAGCGCGGTAACCTCAGTGCCATCAATTGTCCCCCGCAAATCGGATGCAGCGTATCGGGTACTGTCGCTAGCTCTCTCTGTCCAGGTATCGTCGGCTCGATGGTTCCGCGATGCAGGATCTTGACACATCTCGACGTCAGCGGCCTTGCGTGCAGAGGTCGCTGGTGTGAGTTTTCCGGAGTGATACGTGCTACTGTGGAAGAAGAAGAAAAAAGCGCCTGCATCCGTGGAGAAAGAAGATGTTTCTTCTCCTCAGTCATGTTGGGATCGGCACGCTTGAATAGACGGGCCATGTCCTCGATGTAAATGCGCACACTTTCATTCGTGCGCTGGTTTCGGGAGTGCCGAGCAGCCTCAGCATCTCCCGGCGGTCGGCGTTGGGGAATGTAGCCTTGTGATTCTGGCAAAACGTCTCCCAGGTGGGAAAGGTAGTCTCATGGTTTTCAAACCACGTCCGGGCAGATTCTTCCAGAGCAAAATATACGTTGTGGAGCTTGCGCTCGTCGCTCCAGCCGTTCTAGCGGGCAACCTGCTCGAAGGTCTCCAGCCAATCCTCAGCGTCTTCGAAAAAGTCACCGTGAAAAGATGGCGTTGGTCGCGGTGGGTGGCAAAGGATCGGCGCCCGGAGCCGGGGGTTAGTGCCATGGCAGTTGGACTCGGTGGCCGAGGCTGCGTCTTTCTTTTGGACGGGGGGAGGGGCCCAAATTCAGGCGACTCTCCGCGGATACGGCGGCTGCTTCGCTGGTGGACAGGTGTGAGGTCCGTTGTGATGCTGTGCGGAGTGCGGTAGTCGGGACGCGTTTCCCCGCACCTCCACCAAATATTACGAGCAATTCGAAGGAGAACTTCCGGAGACGAGACGCAGAACTGTGGCGGTCCCTAAGCGGTCCGAGCGCGCGAGTGGAAGACAAACATCTTCTTCTTCTGCATCCGTGGAGAAAGAAGAGAAACATCTCTCTCCACGGATGCAGGCGCTTTTTTTCTTCTTCTTCCACAGTGGCACGTATCAATATTATAAAAGTAAGCATATAAATAGAAACACTCAGCTATGCATTTCGACAAATTTGTCCAATTCTCCTCTCTTCTAATGATTGGACGTGAGAGGTCACGTGTTCTTGTGGCCACATCAGCAAAACCTGCCCAACTAGTTGTCAGTAGCCTAATTTTTAGCGAGCAGCCTAAAAGGAGAAACGAAATAAAAAAGTTCTGCGAACCTTTACGATACCCCCTGATGGGAAATTTCATCGCAGCTGCATAGGTGTCTCAGGTTCTGTACGCTCATTTGCTTGGCTTAGTCCTCGGCATGTCTGACGCGATATAAATTCGTTAATAGTATTATTTAGTGAGGACGACGATGCGCAATGCACAGGGCACGAAAATGTGTATATTAGTTCGATATCAGTATTAGTAGAAGACTACGATATGCAACGCACCGCATGAGAGTGTGCTGCACTGGCATGACCAGCTGTGGCGATAGCCTTGTGCCCTCGTGCAATGGCAGCGAAGCTGACCTGTTCGCGCCGCCGTAGGCTGTATCCCAGCCCCGGCGATGTTTAACTAATTTATGTATTTGTGGTTCGGCTCGGTTGCAGCATTGGCGGCGACGCGGCTCTATCAACGAAATTAGAACTAAGAGCTGCGCTCTAAAATCAGGAAAAAACTGATATATGAAAATGCCGGCACCGTCGCAGCCTAGCGGATACCTCCTAGAGCCGCTTGCAGTCCGAATGTGGTTGTTGACAGCACAATAATTTCAAATAGATTGACGCAAATAAACACACAAGTTTCAAGAGGGGCAGAAGCAAGTGTGAAATATATTACCGTAATCTTGCACTATGGAGGTAACTTAATCGCCCCCGACAGTTTTTCCACAAGTTTGTGTTTTCCATGCGCAACACCTGTTTCTCACAAATGCAACGAAGTAATGCACGTTTAGCTTTTGTTTTTGTACTAATTGACTCGTAATCTGTCAAAGAAACTTATCTAAAACCTCCCATGTAGACATTATTTGCAATGGCGGCTGTACTGTATGTACCGCGGACCACAAAGCCAAAAACCTAGGGGGGGGGGGGGGGGGGGCTTTCTTCGCCCCACTCTTAAAGAAGAAAATGGAATATTATTTAGGTTTCCTGCTATCCTGCTATGCTGTCAATTAGTGCCTGATGTTCTGTCTTATTGGAACCGGCGCGATTTCCTATGTATGATATGGTGGTGGGTGTAACCTTTAATGAATATTGAGCCATATCTTAATGACATGGAAGAGTCACCTTTTACAACGTTAAATTGCCTTTCTTTCGATTCTAATCAGAACCACTAATCCACCGAACTCCACCTGCTATTCTCCCCAAGTCCACTTTTTCTGTGGTGAGCCTACTTTTGGGGGTGAACCAAGCTCCAAATTTTGGAGCTCCTCAGATTTTTCAATTTTTCACTAAACTCTGATTGGTCCACTGGTGGTCACATGGTGTTGATGACGTCAAGACTCTCTTAATAGCATTCACAGATCGCGTGGTGTCTTCATACGGGTTCTGGTGCAGTGGTGTAGTGGTTAAGAAATGCGGCACTGCAACTGCAGGAGGCGGCTTTTTCAAACAGAGCCACTAGTGGGGCTTCTGAGACCCACGATCCTTTGTCCGAACTCTCGTAGGCTTATGCACTGCCCCGTGGGGGGCAACTGGCAGTTACATTTAATTTGACAACGAAGGGCAGTTTCCTCAGAATCCGGGGGGCATCGCAATCCTGTTCACTTGCCACTGAGAACAAGATTGCGATGATGTCAAAAGGTCACGTGGCCTCTCTTCACCGATCAAAGCATTTTGGTGACAGAGAAGCCGGAAATTTTTTGTGAGGCGACAACCTAAATGCTATCGTATTAATAATGTTGCCTTATTGAAAAATACGACCGCAGTGGGATACTACAACTGCCCGCGTCTATGAGCGTGCAAGGACTTCAGCACTTCGGCGGACGTTCCAGCGTCTACAAGCGAGGTTTTTTTTACTCGTTCAAGACACAGTCGGCGGAAGCCTGCATGGAGAGTTCGCCTCTATGTAATGCTAGCATAGAAACACTTGAAAAGGGCACTGCTTTCACTTGTTCTGCGCGGCTAAAAATGACACTTGTGCCGCGATGAGGAACTTACGATGAAGCCGCTGCATTAAAGCTGCACTTGAATATTAGCAAACCTCATTTAACCCTGTAGGGAGCAAAAAAGTTATTGGCTGTTCTCTCCAAGAGCTCTCCAAGAGCTCCAAGAGACAATTGAAATGCGTGCCTCTAAACCCGACGTTTAGAGGGACTATTCGCCGCATTTAGCCGTTTTCTGTCTGTCTGTCTGTCTGTCTGTCTGTCTGTCTGTCTGTCTGTCTGTCTGTCTGTCTGTCTGTCTGTCTGTCTGTCTGTCTGTCTGTCTGTCTGTCTCTCTGTCTGTCTGTCTGTCTGTCTGTCCGTCCGTCCGTCCGTCCGTCCGTCCGTCCGTCCGTCCGTCCGTCCGTCCGTCTGTCTGTCTGTCTGTCTGTCTGTCTGTCTGTCTGTCCGTCCGTCCGTCCGTCCGTCCGTCCGTCCGTCCGTCCGTCCGTCCGTCCGTCCGTCCGTCCGTTTGCCGACCACCTCTCTGTCCTGGCTGGCCACCTCTCTCTGCTATGCATGGTCACATGATTGCGTCTGTGCCTACATCTTGCGACAGTAGATTTCGATATGAGAAGAAGGCTGTGCAGACAATCTCCGCTTGCCAGCAAGTCCTGGCAGCAACAATGATGCTTGAGGGACGCACAAGCGGTTAAATCGGCTGCGCAGCGCAGCCGTTGTTTGCTTCCCGTACAGGTGCACATCGCACTTCCTTTCTACAAGACTTGCGGTGGGCGTTGACGTTAGCGATCGCACACTGCACAGCTGACTGTTTTGCCGCAATCGGAATATGCACCCATCCATTCTTGTTTCATTTTTCAGCCGCCGTTGTTTATTTCTCGCACAGATGCAGATCCCAATCCCTTTCTAGTAGACTTACGTGGGCTGTTGACGTTAGCGATCGCCTACTGCACAGCCGACTAGTTTGCTGCAATCGGGGTATGTACCCATCCATTCTTCTTTCATACTCACCGATCACAAAACAACTTATCGTGACACACGAGAGCTTAAATGTCGTCCTAGGTGAAATGCGTCATCAAATGTTTACGCACTGCTGGAAATTTCAAGATGCGTCGCAGCAGTAGATCAGCAAAAATGAAGCCTTTCAAAGCAAGATATGAAAGATGTACCGCAACTTGGTGGCGTTGAACTTATGCGTGACGCAAAGAGCAGAAAGCAAGAACGCTGATAGTCGAAAGGGCGCCTCCTAATTCCCCACTAAAGAATATCAGCTTTTTAAATTATTCGCATGCTTATCAATACCGATCACCCAACATTTCTGAGAAGAATGCTGTTTTTATTGACTGACGACTTCTAGTAAATTCTTAAATTCGGCCTACCTGCTGGCGGCGCACTCCAATTTGATGGCATCATAACCAGTCGTTATGTTCACTGTCACTAGCAGCCATTAGGCATGACACAGGTCGTTGGACTCGACATAAGAGGTTTAACTTGGAATAAAGTTTAATAAATGTGTTCTTGCGGATAAACATTTTCGTCATAGCTCAGGGTAGGAAAATGTTATATTAGAGAAAAAGCTCTTCAGCGAGAGCATCCCTGACGAGATTCGGTGAAAACGAATGGCTGGGATAGTTGGTTCTTTGTGCTTACATTCGCACAGCACCACAATAAACACGGACGGAGAGACACCACAAAGCGCTGTCGTTAGCAAGGAAAGCATCCCGAAAATTAAGAATAAACTCGCTCAAAATGAATATTTGGGCTTAATCGTACTTCTCTTCGGGTACAAAGGGGTTTGTGGCGTGCCATAATCTGCGCCGAGAAGAAGCTGGAAGGACGTGACTACAGAAAAAGCAACTTAGCATGTTTAGAGAGGGCTATTAGATCTATGTCAGGGCTTGAGACCAATATTTGCAGTTTATGCATGCTGCGTCAAGCTTTTCTTCAGGCGACCGCTCGCTGTTTTCGAATAAGGGGATCTCGTTCTGTGAGAGTATTTCTCTCGCTTGGAATGTTCACAGGGGTCTCCAACACTCCGAGACGGGACAGCCTAAGAGCGGCAACAGGCGCAGCTTCGCTCCCCCAAGCTAGATTCCCCCACCGCGACCTTCATCGGCATCTAGGGATCAGTATTTTTGCTTGCCCCGGGGTTAAAGGTTCTTGTTCTGACTTCATGCGGGAACACCCAGACCCAGCATAAAACGTTTAAAAGCCTAATGGCGGGAATAACTTTTTCATCTGCTAGCACTCGCTTTTGTGTCTTTGTTTTCCTCTCTCGGGCCACTCCGGAATAGGCGCCCTTTGAGAATCGCGTAACCTAATTCATGCAGTTTAGCTGCCATTTGATGGTGTGTCTATAGTATAATCACACCTTCTACTTGGGATTTTCGACAGGGTTACTAGCCACTGCTCAATATTTGCCGCTCTTACGTACGCTCCAAATTTTCTAGGCATACTGGTCGTCGGGTCACATCACTAGTACGAATCATTCTTGCTTATTCCAGTTAAAAGCGGAGTTACCCACCATCCAGGCTTGGTTCACGGAGACGCATGTCCCCGCGAGGCCGAAGCTTTCCGGAAATAGCAACCAACGCGCAGCGGCTGGGTGTCGCGCTCTTCGTAACAAGTGGGAGGTCATGCACTATGAAGAAAATTACGAGTTTGAATTTTCGCCGCCTTTTCAAGTCGATTTAGCACGAGCCCATTCCGGACCCCTCAAGACCTGCCATCCGCCCCCCCCCCCTCCTCCCAACCTACACGAAGAACGCAGAAAGGCGAGAGCCGAGTACATCCAAAAATCACTAGCCCCCCAGGCGACAACGGTGTTTGTGGACACAGCCACATACTCCAGAAGGACGGGACAAAACAACCCCAACGCGGTAGCGGCTGTGATAAACTCGGACATGGGGGAAATCATCAGCGCGTCGATCGCTACCGGACTGCACGGTAGTCGAGGCTGAAGAAGTGGCCGTCGCTCTAGCGGCAGCGGACTAAGCGATCCTTAACAACACTAACCGACTCTCAAACGGCATGCCGAAACTTCATGTTAGGCAGAATAGGTCACAGAGCACTCCGCATACTCCGCTCTGGGAACCGACCCAAATAAAGCACAGGAGAAGAAGAACCAATAAAACATACGATAGTATGGACGCCGGGACACGCGGGAGTGGAAGGCAACCAAGCGGTCGACAGCGTATCTCGAGGGTACACTTTTTACCGAGCTCCCACCCCAAGCGACCTCGAGGAAGCTGAAGCTGTCCCTAGAAATTACTCGGCAATCTTAAACCACTACAAGGGCTGCATGAAACGGTACCCCCCACCACATAAATATCTCTCCAGGGAAGACGCCATCGCCTGGAGGCTGCTACAGACGGGCTCATACCCGAATCTAAATACACTCAACAAAATACAACCCACACAATACACAGACAAATGCCCATGGTGCCATGAAACACCCACGCTCTATCACATAACGTGGGCCTGCCAGAAAATAGAGGTGGCACCAAAAATACAAAACCCGAGTGCGGAGCAATGGGAAAGAATGCTCTCCAGCGACCGTCAGGACGTCCAACTTGGGCTAATCCGGCGAGCGCAGCTGGCAGCGGCATCCAGCGGAGCCCTGGACTAGCCCCCTCCCTCCCCCCCTCCCCCCGCCACAAAGCACTGCGAGTAAGCGACTCTCTGGAAAGGGCGCTGCGAACTCTCCTGGACATTCGCAACGCGCACAGTACGGGCAACGACTTAAATACATTCCGATGGTCAGTGCTCTTACTGAATACGGATAGAGAGCCGTAACCGGCTCAACACAGCCAGCAGGGGTTCTTGTGCGTGCGTGTTTGGGGGGGGGGGGGGGGCCTGAGGTGTGCGCGAGGCACGAACAGGTTGTCAGAAATGGTGCAGCACCAGCGCAACCTTAGGAGAAGATTTGCATTTCAGTGTATCCAGTGGTAGGTAGTGTATCCAGTGGTAGGTTACTTGTAGCAGATACTAGTGAAGTCTGATGCGCCTTGCGAAATTAAGTTCAGTATTCTCGAGCAAAAATTTTGTAAATTGGTAAATTCTAAGACACTGTTCTAGCAGTATTGAAGGTAATGGTTCATTATTTTTATATATAGCAAAATCTTTCTTTTATAGCGTTTCCAGAGATTACATCGAACTGTTAAGACTGCCAATGAAAATCAAAGCGGAACGCTTTCGACGATACCACAAACGTGACGATACCACAAACGTGAAACAAGACTGCCGTCGACTGATCTGCGGAGATATTTATTGTTATAGCGAAATCTTACATTATATGAAAAAAATTCGTTCATAAATGGTTTCCCTCTCAAAAACGCTTTTGTCCAGAATATCTCGGTATGAAAGCAGATTGTAACTTAAGATGCTCTCTTGAACCCTGACGTGAAGACTTTTTCTTTGTTTCCAAACAAACTGCTCACAGCTACTCCAAGGAGATTGAAGAGGACATAATGATCGAATGTTGTTGTTTTCTGTCAAGGAAATGAACAACACTCTGCTGTTGGTGTCTTCTATCTCGCTGTGACCTTTCGAAACTCTGAAACGGCCATAGAGATATGCGTGAGCGGTGATCTGTGATTAGCAGCACCACAAGAGCTGGGTAACGATAGCGGCTTTGAAAAGCCTTCATTTTTGCGCGCTAAACTAGAGCTGAACCTTTCTTGAGGACACAACAGTTCTGAACTTTTGCGCTAAAGAGGACATCTAGTTTATCGGCTAAATGCTCTCCCTTGGAACAATTCACAGAAAGACGCCCCTTCTTCGTTTTTGTCTATATACTTCAAAGAGCTTACATTTTAAAATCTGATATCAGTAAAATGCCAGTTTAATTGCTATCTAACGCCTGAGTTCTAATTATTATTAAGAGATAGTTGACCTTAAACCTACGTTGCAGCATGAATCTTCACAATAAATGCGGCTACAATTCAGGTTCAAAAATGAGGCCACCTAAATGTAAAATAATGGTGCCGTCAAAAAAAATGCCCCGCAAGCGGGGAAGCTGCCTCTGCAACGTCAAAGAGTATCCAACTGTTGCAAACAGTTAGTTTTAACTCTTGTTTTTTTTTAATATATTGTGTTGATAGTCACATCACGCTATTTAGAGTCCCCTCTCTTCAGTAATTTTTTTTTAAACCAGGGAATAGAAGTGTTTCAAATGAGCAAAATCCACGACACATAATTATGATTTCGACCAAACGATGACGTCACGACAGACGACCTGTGACGTCTCGGATACTCTCACAAAACTTACAGCAGACTGGTTCATTGCCTAAACTAGCCACTGTACGTGACAGCTTGGGACAATTATTCTCTGAAATGACCGAAAGCTAGCTTGAAATTTCCTCACTCAGCACAAGCTCAGTGATCCCGGGTTCGAACCCGACCGTGGCGGCTGCGTTTTTATGGAGGAAAAACGCTAAGGCGTCCGTGTGCTGTGCGATGTCAGTGCACGTTAAAGATCCCCAGGTGGTCGAAATTATTCCGGAGCCCTCCACTACGGCACCCCCTTTCTTCCTTTCGTCTTTCCCTCCCTCCCCTCCCTTATCCCTTCCCTTACGGCGCGGTTCAGGTGTCCAACGATATATGAGACAGATAGTGCGCCATTTGCTTACCCCCGAAACCAATTAATAATAATTAATAACAAGCTCAGTGAATATCGAAGGCGGGGAGCCAGTTACGTCAGACAGTCAGGATTCCCGCTTGAAATCTGCCTGATAATGAACACGAAATGGGCAGTTTGCGCTGCAACAAAACAGTGGCTAAGCTGCGAAACTTAGCACAAAGCGAGGATGCTGTTCTTCGTTGTGGTTGCCCCGGTTCTCGGTTGTCTCAGCGACAGGCTCCGGTGAACTGATGGGGCGGCACTTCCTTCAAACAATACCACTTTTAGTTACACATATTTAAACAAACTCAGAGGGTGCAGTCAGCATCAGATCATTTTTCGACACCTCGCTGTGATTTAAACGGTTGCAGTCTGGCAAAATCAGGCCAGAGCCCCCACACCAGGCGGGAAGCCTCTGCCTTTCACTACACAATGGGACCTGCCTTTGCACAACACGACACCTCCGATTGACTGGCCTCCACCCAACCCCTTATACGACCGTAGCCAAACAATCAATATGAAAGTTTCACTCTAATTCTCAAACAAGACCGTCTTGTTCTTTCCAGTTTTTACAGCGTCCAGATCTCCTGTAAAATGTAAACAAGAGGGCATGTATACATTTTCGCTTTTTTATGCGAAGCATAATAGGGACACTACTTAGCTCAACCATAGCCCAGCCTGGCGCGGACCGCGACCACCATTGACCTTTAATGACACGCTTGGTGTGACGTCATAGCCTAACTCCTGCTCCTCCCGCTAGGGGCGCCTGCAGCCGAGCACGTGGTCTGACGTCACGACAGCTGAGGAGAGACGGGGCTCAACTCGCGCGGTCGCCGCGGCGGCCGCGACCACCAAGGCTAACTCCCGCTCCTCCCGCTAGGGGCGCTGTAGCTAAGCACATGACACCGTCGGAGGCGGACGCTTTTTTTCGGAGCTCCAGCGACTACGTCTGAAGCTAAGTGCCTTTTGGTGTTTGCGCTTGTACATGCTGTCGGGCAGTAGTTTTAAACCGAGTTAAGGGTAGAAAGGCTAGCGGAAGTGTGTGTGCCGAAGGTTTTTGCGTAGAAATTTTGGAAGGCTTTTACCTTGCGTATTGCTGAAAGTTTTTGGTGTAGGATTTTTGGCGGGCGTTTACGTTGCGTAGTGCCGAAGGTTTTTGTGTAGGAATTTTGGTGGGCTTTTACGTTGTGTAGTGCCGAAGGTTTTTTGTGTAGGAATTTTGGCGGGCTTTTACGTTGCGCAGTGCCGAAGGTTTTTGTGCAGGAGTTTTAGCGGGCTCTTACGTTGACTAGTGCCGAAGGTTTCTTCTGTAGGAATTTTGGCGGGCTTTTACGTTGCGTAGTGCCGAAGTTTTGTGTAATATTCTTGGCGGGTTTTTACGCATAGGAATTTTGGCGGGCTTTCACAAGGCGTAGTCGGCCGGACGATGGGTCGGCAAGCTAGGAAAGTTAAGGAGGACGAGGACGGGGAGTTAGTACAGTGCCAGGAGTGCGACCGTTGGTGTTACTTAGATGAGACAGGGTTCGGGAGCTTAGCCGAGGCGGATGAGGCTAGCTTCGTGTGTAAGATGTGCAAGCGGTTTGGGGACGCCGTTCATGCGTTAAAAGGGGAATGGGAAGCTGGGTTTAATGCACTTAATGCGGACCGGCAGGTCGAACGAGAGGCACGGATTAAGCTGGAAGCTCAGGTCGCCGATTTGATTAAAAAGGAGGAGAATAATGCCGCCCTGTTGAAGCGAATGGTGGGCGAGATTA
Organism: Amblyomma americanum; assembly: GCA_030143305.2. Taxonomy (NCBI): domain Eukaryota; kingdom Metazoa; phylum Arthropoda; class Arachnida; order Ixodida; family Ixodidae; genus Amblyomma; species Amblyomma americanum. Next base: position 141,676 of record JARKHS020006460.1, read on the forward strand.
AAGAAGAGCGGGAAAAGCGGACCCAGCTAGAAAAACAGGTTGAAGCGCTCAGGTCGCGGCCGGCTGGGCACCCCAGTTCGGAGAAGTGTCAGGTGGGGGACGAGGCTCGTCGATCGTACAGTGCTGTAGTGCAGCGAGCATTGAGTGAGAAAAATGAGAACGAAATGAAAAAGGTTAAAGCGGGCATGGAAACTCGCGACAATAGCGTACAGCGGCAGGAGAGTCAGCTAGAGCGATCCGGAGGCCAACAGATGGAATTAGGAAGCGAACGTTTGGGGCGCAGGAGAGTTCTGGTGGTCGGGGACTCGAATGTAGCGAGGGTTGAGGGAGGCGTTCTGACGGCAGTGAAGGCAGACAGGCGGGTGCAGGTGGAGGCTCAGTCGGGAAAGTGCATGGTGGATGCAATGGCCAGAGCCCGGGAGGTGGTGGTGGGCAGCATGGATGGCGAACACCTTGTGGTCATCCATGCTGGTCTCAATGATGTACTGCAGGGGAGGAGCCAGAATCTTGAGACGCAGTTGGAGGTGGGGATGCGTAGGCTTAGAGAGGCCTCTGAGAGTGTGCATGTGACCATATGCACAATCCCAGAGGTCCAGAGGCAGGCTCGCGAAACGGAAAGGAGGGTCGTGGAGACTAATCGGGTAATTAGGCTATTGAGTCGACGACTAAGATACGAGGTGATGGAGGTCAACAGGGAAGTGTACGAGGTTAGGCCCCACCCTTTTGCACAGGATGGCATCCACTACGGTGGTGCCACTGGCAAGAAGGTGGGTAGTAGGATAGGTCGCCAGGCAACAGCTTTTTTGAGGGGACCCAGAGCTCTGAAGGAACCAGTGTAGAGAAGGAAGAATTAAGATCAAACGGACAATGGAACCATAGGGGAAGAAAGAGACGCAAGCGCCAGGGCCAAGTTAATTCAGATATAGGTTTCATTAACATGCAAGGTGGCAGGAATAGACTGAAATGGGAGGAAATAGAAGAACAGTTAAGACAGGAGGAATTAATGGTATATGGTTTAGCGGAAACACATCTTAGAGACATGGAGCAACCACCCTGTAACCCAGACTACGCATGGGAATATTGCAATAGAACAGAGGGCAGCAGAAAGGGAGGTGGAATTGGGGCATTCATTCATAAAAGTATGAATTTTCAAAGGGTTAGACTGGGATGCAGGGAACATTTATGGCTAAAAGGAACACTGGCAGGCAAGCAAACACTCCTTGGCTTTGTATACCTGTGGACAGGGGTTAATGCCAAAGAGGAAAACAGGAAAATGTTAGAATGTATTGCAAGCGACATTGATGAGCTAGGAGGACAGGGCGAGATAATTATATTAGGCGACATGAATGCACACATAGAAGACCTGGATGGGTACACGGATTCGACAGGAAGCATGCTGCAGGACATGTGTGACAGGCATGATTTAGTTGTATGCAACAGCACCGAGAAGTGTGAAGGGCTCATAACATGGGAGGCGGGGAGTCTGCACTCGACGATAGATTATGCACTAATGTCACAGAGGATGTATAACAGATTAGGGGTAATGAGCATAGATGAAGATGGTTCCAGAAGTCTAGGTAGTGACCACAAGCGTATCAAGTTGAGCTTCAGAAGAAAAAGCAATGTAGGACTGAAGCAAGATAAACAATCAGGGGGAAATTTTTACTCAGAAAAGCAATTGGAAGTAGCAGCCAAACAAATCGAGAAAGTAATTTTTGAGGATAGTGAAACAGAATGGACTTATACCAAATTAACTCGATTACTGGAGCTAGAGCTAGCTAAGGTGCGAGTAAAGCTAAAAGGGAAAAGATGCAAACCCAAGAGTTGGTGGGATGAGGAGGTCAAGAGGGCAATAGAAAAGCGCAAGGAAGCATCCAGGGAACACAGATATTCCAAGAAGAGGGGGGAACCAAAACCCGAAGTAGACAGAAAATGGGATACCTTCATAAAGTGTAGAAGGGACGCATCCTATTTGATTAATGAGAAAATTAGAAGAAAGGGTGCCCAATGGATGTCAAAAGTAAATAAAAAGGATAGAAAAGCAGCCCAAAAATTCTGGAAACATCTAAATGCAATGAGTAATAAAACTAGGCTAGAACAAAGGTTTATTGTTACAGATGAGGGTATTCGACTAGAAGGGGATGAAGCAATAAAACACATAGGAACAAGGATGACGGAAAAATTTTCAGCAAAGCACGTGGTACATAATTTATCGAAGGAGGATAGACCGGTTACAGCAATAGCTTCACTTGAGCAAGGAGAGTGGGAAAGGGCAGAGAAGAAGGTTCCTAGTGGCACATCAACAGGACCAGATGGTATCCCGATTATGTTGATAAAGAAGTTAGGACCAAAATCCAAGCAAACATTAATACAGGTAGTGAACAAAATGATAGTGGATGAGAAAGTCCCCGATGAATGGCGATTAAGTAGAATGAACATGATATATAAGGGAAAGGGGGACAAAGCAGACGTAAGTAACTATCGCCCCATAACAGTGACATCTGTGGTTTACAGGGTGGTGATGCAAATTATAAAGGATAGACTGCAGGCTTGGGTGGAGAACGAGGGGGTGTTAGGGGAACTACAGAATGGGTTCCGGAAACAAAGGAGGTTGGAGGACAATCTATTTTCATTGACACAGTGTATAGAAATTGCGGAAAAGGAACATAGGCCCTTATTGCTAGCATTTCTGGATATTAGGGGAGCCTATGACAACGTTACTCAGGAGCATTTGTGGGACATATTGGGCACATTGGATGTGGAAAATGGAGTAATTAATCTTTTAAAAGATATATATAGAGGTAACAGAGTGCTCATAAAATGGGAAAAAAATGTATCAGGGCCTGTAGAGATACAGCGGGGGCTTAGACAAGGATGTCCTCTGTCCCCTTTGTTGTTCATGTTGTACCTGCAAGGTTTGGAGGCCAAGCTAGAGGGGAGCGGACTAGGCTTCAACCTATCTTTTTTCAAGCAAGGGGAATTGATTAAACAGACATTACCGGGACTAATATATGCGGACGATATAGTGATAATGGCTGACAACAAGGAAGACCTGCAGAAGTTGTTAGACATATGCAGTACAGAGGGAGATAGATTAGGCTTCAAGTATAGTAAGGAAAAATCTGCAGTCATGATATTTAATGAAGAGGGCGGCGAGCATAGAATACAGGAGTTCGTGCTAAAAGTAGTGAATGAGTACAAGTATCTTGGGGTGTGGATAAATAACAGTGTTGAGTATCTGACAGAGCATGAAAAATATGTAATGAATAAAGCTAGTAGGAATGCAGCTGTCATGAAAAATAGGGCACTGTGGAATTACAATAGGTATGAGGTGGTAAGAGGGATCTGGAAAGGGGTGATGGTCCCTAGCCTGACCTTCGGGAATGCGGTCCTGTGTATGAGGCCAGATGTTCAAGCAAGGCTGGAAATTAGGCAACGGGGAGTAGGGAGGTTAGCTTTGGGAGCACATGGCAATACACCAAATCAGGGGGTACAGGGTGATATGGGATGGGCGTCTTTCGAGAGCAGAGAGGCTAGCAGTAAGATAGCATTTGAGGAACGATTGAGAAGGATGGAGGAAAAGCGGTGGGCTAGGAAAGTTTTCAGATACCTGTATATAAAGAATGTTGACACGAAATGGAGAAAGCGAACTAGAAAATTGACAAGCAAATATCTGGACAGCAGTAAGGGGGCAAATCAGCAATTATCGGTTAAGAAAAAGGTTAAAGGAACAGAGAGAGCTTTGTGGAAAACAGGGATGCTGACGAAATCGGCACTGGAAACATACCGGACCTTTAAACAGGAAATTGTCAAAGAAAATATCTATGATAATTGTAGGGGAAGTTCTTTGTTGTTTGAGGCCAGGACTGGAGTTTTGCGGACTAAGACGTATAGAGTCAGGTACCAGGAGATAGACACTTTGTGCATTGCGTGCGGAGAGGAGGAGGAAACAGCTGAACACTTGATACTTTTCTGTAAAGGGCTTCACCCTACAGTGGAAGGCAGCGGGGCTGACTTACCCAAGGCATTGGGGTTTAGGGATAGTGAAGGGAAAGTGGATTTTAAGAGGTTAGAAGTAACCAAGCGAAGGTTATCTGATTGGTGGCTAAAAGCAAGACAGGAGTAAAATTTCACAAGACATGGCTAGGTGGCTTGAGCCACCGCCCGATGTAAAGGGTTCAGCCGTATCCATCCATCCATCCATCCATGGTCTGACGTCACGACAGCTGAGGAGAGACGGGGCTCAACTCGCGCGGTCGCCGCGAGGCCGCGACCACCAAGGCTAACTCCCGCTCCTCCCGCTAGGGGCGCTGCAGCCGAGCACGTGGTCTGACGTCACGCCAACTGAGGAGAGACGGGGCTCAACTCGCACTGTCGCCGCGCGGCCGCGACCACCAAGGCTAACTCCCGCTCCTCCCGCTAGGGGGCTATGGTTGTCGCGGCATTGTATAAAAGAGCCCCGCTCCTCACGCCGAGGCAATCATACAGCGAGATGCCGCCTACAGACAGGGAAGCTCGGCGGAATGAAAAGCGTAAGCTTCAGCGAGCCACCGAGACTGATGAAGAACGACTCGCCAAGCGTCGTGCCCAGTATGCAGCTCGACGACAACGTTCCTCTACGGAAACCATCTGGAATACTTTCCCCTAACCCAAGTTGTCCGCCAGAGCGCCGCAGTGTTCTCGAATCTCCTAACCAAGATTGGAGATGGTGCAACGTTGGATGACTTTGAAGTTCAACTACTGGAGTCTAGATTTGTGGATCTAGAAACGGCAGCGCAGTGTTCCGACGCAGTTCGTCTGTACTACAGCAACAACGAAGTGGATTCGTACAATGAAAAGGTTGCCAGTATGTGTCGAAACAAGGTGGAACATCCAGCGAGAGACGTGGTGATGGGCCACAGGTCCCAAGAGGAGAAAGAATTGGCTAAGAAAGGAATGGAAACCTTCAGTCGAGTTGAGACGGGCAACTTGCCTTCACTGGTCGTCTTGTGTATGGAGAAACCGTACATGCTGCTACGAAATATAGACATCACAGATGGACTGGTGAACGGTACGGTTGGGACACTCAAGCTCATTGAATATGACGCACAATCCAAACCGTGCAGAGTTTGGCTGCGGTGTCCGACCGGTGTTGGCGTCATGGCCAAGGCAAAGCTTGCTCAGCGTGTGTTCGGCCGTCACATAAACGGCTGGGTACCCATAGAGTTGGTGTCTATGCAGTTTCAACTGGAGGGCAAAGCGCTAAAGCACATGTCGGTTAAACGAACGCAGTCTCCGCTGATACCTGCCAGTGCCATGACCATACACAAGTCTCAAGGGGGAACCTTCGATGCTGTCGTGTACGAGTACGCATCAAACCATCCGCAGAAACTTGTCTATGTAGCCCTGAGTAAGGCTACAAATCTGGAAGGGCCGTATCTCACCAACAATGAAGGATGCCATAAGTTTTCACACAGGGGACCTAATGTAGACAAGATTCTCAAAGCAGAGTTTCACCGTTTGGAGAAACACGGCTTGGACACTGCGTTCAGCCGATGTGAGCAGTTGTTGGCAAACAACGCAGTTACGGTGGCTACACTGAACGTTAGATCACTGTCTGCTCACTGTGAGAGTATATCCATGGACTCCTTGCTCATGTCTGCTCATGTCCTGGTCTTTACAGAAACTGGAGATTGCTCAAGGAATCCCGTGATTAGAGATGGTTTCCACCGGTGGGTTCGGCCAATCGTGTTGACCAGACTAGGAATGCCGGAGTGGCCATATTTGTGAGGAAACCTCTTCAGGCTACCGTTGTGACACCTCCGGTGCCAATGGAACGAGGAGGAGCATTGTGTATAGAGATTCTAGCCTTGGAGTTAGTTGTGGCCGGAGTCTACATATCGCCGCATACCGGTAATGAAGACGCCATTGACATCTTGGCGAATGGACAGCCTGAACGGACTGACAAGAGAATGCTGATTTGCACGGGGGATTTCAACAAATATCCAAAGAGAGATGCAGCATTCATAGAAGCCCTCGATGTCAGGTACTCCCTCGACCTGTGTTCACTACAACTGAACTCTACGGCCCATTGGGGAAGCAGCTTGGACTTGATCCTGCATAGAAATGTGGGAAGAAAATACGAAATCAGTGATGTACAAACGAAGAGGCACTACTTTCCACATCATGAGAGCGTATTTAAAGGTTTGAAAATAAAGGATGAAACAGAGTAACACATGTGTTGTCATTCTTTAATCTATGCAATACTTAGATATTACCAAGTATATCCAAGCATTACCAAGCATAAACCAAGTGTATCCAAGCATTACCAAGTATAACCAAGTGTCACCAGGCTATACCCTTTCACAAATCTATTATGCTTCGCATCCTAGGCTTAACCTTAGCTAAGCCAGGTCATTTTTTTCTCGTTAGAATCATATTTTTCACTGCGCGACTGATGGGCGAAGCACCCAAGATATGATTTTTGAACAAATCTCTCAGGCTAAGAGGGGAAAGAGAATGCCCTCAAATTAGGGTAAAATTTACCAGAAGACGACGAAGTGCATCCTTGTGGAACGCTTTTAATTAACCGCCTGTGTCTTGGCCACTCCCCCGTAGTGGGTATGTGCCAGCAACGTCTGAGGCCTTCCTTCCAATCAGTCTCCACTTTTTTTGTGTTTTCGTGTGTATATTGCGGGGATGCCGTCCCCCGTCATACGGTAATGAATCTGAACTCTCCTGTGCATCCGAATGGCCTGGCGGCCTCCTCCTCTAGCTCGTCAAGGAAGCGGTGCGGCCGTCCGAGCGACGCCGACAGCGATGATACCATCGAGTTCCTCAGCGAGGCCAGCAGCAAGGTCGGCTTTGATACTTACCTCAGCTGGAAGACCAAGAGAAAACTTCTAACAGCCGGAACGTCATCCAGTGAGTCCACTGTAAAAACAAGTGGCAACACACCGGCACACACCATCCTCGTCCTTGAGGCGGCTTAACAGGCAAGTCGTCTCTGTAGAACTCGAAGCCCTCGTGCCTAACGAAATCAAAGACGTTCGAGTGAATGCGCGGAAGAACATTGTAGCCGTTGATGTCCACCATGCGGCTGCACTGGAACCACTGCGGGCCATAACCAAGCTCGGCGGTTTATCAGTATGTACTGTTATCCCGCTCGGCGGAGATTAGTCCTTCTCCGGCGTAATCTGATGTCGACGAGGCTATCACGCGACATGATTTCCAAATACTCGTGAGGCCGGCAAATGAAGGCACCCTAATTCTACGGGTATCACGTCTGGGCAATTCCCGTTGTGTGAAGATTTTGTTCCAAGGCGACAGCCTTCCATCACAAGTGAAGGTGGGCCATTTCCGTCGTGCCGTGCAGCCATTTATTCTGAAACCCTTGCAATGCCACAAATGTTTGAAACCTGGTCATGTGAGCGGGGTCTGCGACAACACGAGCGTGTGCTCTCGTTGTGACGGAGCTCACAGCGCTGAGTCCTGTAATGCACAAGTGCTTAAGTGTTCCAACTGCCACAGGCCTCATGACGCCTCATCTAAGAATTGTCCGCGCTTAAAAAACGAGCGTGCCGTTCTAAAGCAAATGGTTTGGGACAATTCTACGTGCCGTGAAGCTGCCGCGACTGTTCGGAAAAGGCGTTCTCGCCGCAAGAAGAACTCAAGAAAGTCTCTTGCAAAAAGCAACTACATCGACGCGCCCACGGCACCTTCTTCTCAACCTCCTCCAGTGCCGCCACGTCCAAGTGTGTCCAGTCAGCGAAATATTGCCAGTGATAATGAGACCCCTTCGTGTGGGGATGCTTGGCCAGCGCTTCCTTCGTTACGTCCTGCTGAGACTCCTCAGCGCAAGCTCTCATCCCCGAGCTCACCTGTCTTTAGAGAAGGGCTCCCAGAGCAAGATCGCCAAGCCCTCGTGATCATCAGGACGGACCCTGCAATCGTCAACCGCCCGAACCGTCTTATTGGTGCTGGACTCTCTAGTTCCAGCACTACCAGATCTTTAAAACAGAATGGCTGGCAAGCTTCCCACGTTTCGTGAGGAAGTCAAGGGCACTGTGGTCTTCCAGTGGAACGCAAGAGGCCTATGTTTTCAACAACCACTTCCCGATATTAGTCATCTGTGGACCCAACTTATCCAAAGCAATCAGGCTTCGCGGGTACGAGCCCTTTTTCGCTTCTACATGCGGGGAGCGCAGCAAAGTTCTGGTCTGCATTCACACCGACATAACGTACGTTTGCTGCCCAGTTCAACCCCACAATGACAATCAGTACGTGTGTTTCATAGTCAAAAAAGGATCTATAGACGTCACACTGATTGCGGCGTATGTCTCCCCCTCCTCTAAATTGGACTGCGAGAGGCTGACGACAATTATGGAGGCAACCCGTTCGCCTTGAATTATTAGCGGAGATTTCAACGCCCACCACCAACTGTGGGGAATTCCTATAGTCAACGTCAGAGGGAGGAATCTGGCATTATTTGGTTCAGAAAATGAACTTTACGTAATTAATGACGGCAGCCCGACTTGCCTGCGAGGCACTTCATACAGCAGTTGCCTGGACCTGACGCTAGTTTCGCGGTCTCTGCACTGGCGTGTCCAGTGATTTTGTGATGTGGAGACCCACTGGAGTGACCACATATGCACCTACCTCAAGATTCCAGGTCTTGGGGCGTCCGGCCCAGCTAAACACGCGCACACCGATTGGACGGCATTTAAAACTCGAATGGAAGAGGCGTGCAAAGAAGTCCTCACTTCCAGTTTGGAGGACATTATAGCAACAGCAATGAAGGCTGCTAGAGGCATCCTCACGTCAACTAGAATGCGCACCGAATTTGACATTGAATCAGACCACCTACATGCTATTCGTCTGCGTCCAGAAAGACGTTACAGGCGGGCCAGATGCGTGAGGGACCTCAGAGAGGCGCGTCGTTTGTAGAGGAAAATCAAGCGACGAATGTGCACGCTGGAGCAACAGCGCTGGAAGACTTTCTGTCAATCTCTGTATCTTCGAAAGCCCATGTCCCTTATTTGGCGGGCAGTGCGGGGGCCTCGAACGCTTCCACAGCAAAGACAGCCTTTCTATGCGTTAGCTCTACATCAAAACCGTCACCTGATTGAAGTTGCAACTGACTTCTGCAGGACAACTGCGGGTGCAGTGACTACCTCGGGTTCCCAGCGTGTTCCTCCTGCACCACGGGATTCAGCGAAGGATGTTGTCCTTACTCGCGAGGAACTTTATGCTGTCCTTGCAGAAAGTAAGCGTTCGTCTGCACCAGGTTCAGACGGCATTACATATGCTGCGCTGTGCCAACTTGGCCACGACGCGCGTAGAGAGCTACTCAGCCTTTACAACCACTCGTGGCAACACATAGTTGTTCCTCCTCAGTGTAATTCCAGTCACCTGAGACCATTACTAAAACCAGAGAAATCCCCGCTCGACCTGTCATAATAGAGGCCAATAGCTTTGGCCAGTTATATGGGAAAAGTCATGGAAAGAATGCTTCGAGCGCATCTTGAGTGGTACCCTGAGCACAATAACGTGTATCCTAATGCAATCGCGGGTTTCCGACGGGGTCGCTCCTCTGTAGACCAGGTCATTGATCTTGTGTCCACAGTACAGCAACAGAAACGCCAGAAGTGCATGTGCGCGGCACTTTTTCTTGATATGAAAGGTGCATACAATAAAGTGACACATGAGGCCATCCTTGATGCACTAGAACCTGTTGGAATCGGTGGACGGATGTATAGGTGGATCCAAAGCTATCAGACCAAAAGGACATTTTTTTATTATACGTGATGATGGCTCCACACGCGTGCATTGCACCTAACGGGGCGTGCCCCAGGGCAGAGTGCTCAGTCCTACTTTGTTTAATCTAGCCCTTATAAGACTCCAGGAGTGCCTACCTAATACCGTCCTTTTCTCTATGTATACTGATGACCTCTGCATCTGGGCCTCCTCTGTGAAGCGTCTCCAGGTGCGAGCAAGACTTCAGAGGGCAGCAACCATAACTTTCTCCTATCTCCGAGAGCAAGGTCTGAGCGTGTAAGCCGAAAATATATATACATAATTGGTTTTTTGGGGAAAGGAAATGGCGCAGTATCTGTCTCATATATCGTTGGACACCTGAACCGCGCCGTAAGGGAAGAGATAAGGGAGGGAGTGAAAGAAGAAAGGAAGAAGGAGGTGCCGAAAATTGCGCTGTAGTTTCATTTGGGAGCAAAAGAGTAACTCGTTATCGGATAACAATTGACGTCCATGTCATAGCCTATCGTGCAACTGATCGTTCTTTAGGAATTGATATAGATCAGAATTTATCATGGAGCCCGCATTGCAGCATTGTAAAAAAAAGCTAATATATATCACACACCTGCTCAGATTTCTTGGCGGCTAATCATGGGGCTTGTCGATTCTGTCAATGGTGCAACTCTACAGAGCACTGTCTTTTTGAATTTTGCGGTATAGGGCACCAGTGTTTTCAAGCACTTGCAAGACGAATTTCCGTGCCTTTCAAACTATACAAGGTCAGGCACTTCGCACATGCCTGGGTCTCCCTCAACGCGCATCAACAGTTGCTACCATTGCAATAGCCCAGGACTACCCATTCTCGACGTATATAACCCTTTACAACCTGCGGATCGACATACTTTATCTAACAAGGATTCCCCAGCACCACATTGTGTCAGTGGCTGATCAAAGACCACACGCAGTGTTTTCAAAGGTTATAGCAGCCCATCAGTCGTCCATCCCATCACAGTTCACCCCGGCAGCACGGCCTTCCTCTGCGCTGTGGTTTCTGCGGGAGCCATGCGTGCGCCTTACAATTCCGGGCATAACGAAAAAATCGAACTTTTCGACGCCGGCCATTTAACAGTTGACACTCTACCTGCTCCACGCCGCATATAGTGACCGCGCTCATCTATACAGATGGCTCGGTCTCAGGTACAAGTTCAACCTACGCCGTGGTCATTCCCGCGTGATAGACCAGTATTATCCAGCAAACTTCGCATCGGACAACCTCCACCGGGTCAGAATTGGCCGCTCTTCATGCGGCTGTGCAGTAAATCGGTGCACAAACACCCCAAAAATAGACTGTGTTCTGCGACTCAAAAGCAGCCCTACAGTGTATTAATAATAATTGTTTTTTGGGGGAAAGGAAATGGCGCAGTATCTGTCTCATATATCGTTGGACACCTGAACCGCGCCGTAAGGGAAGGAATGAAGGAGGGAGTGAAAGAAGAAAGGAATAGGTGCCGTAGTGGAGGGCTCAGGAATAATTTCGACCACCTGGGGATCTTTATCGTGCACTGACATCGCACAGCACACGGGCGCTTTAGCGTTTTTCCTCCCTGAAAACGCAGCCGCCGCGGTCGGGTTCGAACCCGGGAACTCCAGATCGTATTAATTCTGTTTTACGTCATGACGATAACGATCAACTCGTAGCTGAATTAAGACTTCTTCAACACCAGGCGCAGGAAGAGGGTCATGACATCGGCTTCCAGTGCATACCGGGACGCTCTGGCATTGTCGGAAACTACACAGCTGACGCTGCAGCTCGAGCGGCTCGCGGCAGTGCCAACATTGTCCAGATACCGTTGACAAGAGCCGACGCAGCAATACATCTGCGAATGCTTGGCCGAAGAAAGCTTTTAGCTTCATGGACTCTCCTGGCATCTCCACATGCCGTCTAACCGCCTACATCCCTTACTTCAACTCAGTCCTCCGTCTGGCCTCTCGGGCTCCGGTGATACGCGGTTGTGTCGCCTGTGGCTGGGAGTGGCGTTCACAAATGCCTACTCCCACTTAATCATAATGGCAGACTTTCCTGCGTGTGAGATCTGTGGGTGCTACGAAACTATAGGACACCTCCTTTGTAAGTGCCTTCTGTTTCATTTTGAGCGCACACTCCTGGCTGCAACACTCCGCCGTTTAGATCCTCGGCCCCTTACTGAAGCCAAGATTCTGGGTTCTTGGAGCAAGCCTTCATCGCATAGTACCGCCTTGAAGGCACTTTTCAAGTTCTTTAAGGACGCAGGACTGAGCGCAAGGTTTTGAACTGTCAGTGTGTGCCCTGTGTACCTTTCAAGTAATGGCCAACGGACATGTGGAAAAGTGATCATCTCCCTTTGTTCTCTTCCCTCTCTATCTCTCCCTCCGTTCCCCTTCCCACGTGAAGGGAAGCATACCGGGCCCTGCCTTGTTGACCTCCCTGACTTTCCGTTTGTCTTTCTCTCCCTCTCTCTCTTTACCACAACTCGTTCTTCTTCAGCGGTAATCGGCACACTGATATTTTTGGGCAGTTCTTTGCACCAAAGAGCCTAAAGACTGACACGTTTCATTAGACATATTTAAGTATTCTTTCAATCTGTGTGTATTTAAAGGCTTCATTTAGAGCCCATGCTCGATGGCCATAGATGTCTTCCTGTTTTTTGTACCTGGTATTTTAAGAGTAAAAGTGAAAGTGCGCAACCAGCGCATAAATATGCGCGTTCCTGTTGAAACAAACTCAGACACACTATCGCAAGAAACAGTTCTTTCTTCTGCTGGTTTTTTCCTTGTAATTATATTTCCACCCACTACTGTTCCCGTAAACGTGCCTGCAGTCAAACTGCTAGTTGTCGTTGTCTACCTCTGATGTATAAGTTTTTGTGGCAATAACCTCAAAACAGAAACTTAATGGTGCACCTCGTGATTCACTTTTTCATTTGGTCGAAAAATGATTTTTACTACTACATCCTTCGAGAACTGTGGTTGAGGATTGAAGCTAACCAGAGTTGATATAATAGCTATCACGCAGATGGTCAAATTGAAGTGGTCACTTATTGTGAACGAGCACCTATCCGCAAGCGTGAATCAGCGACAAGCATTTCAGTTCATCTGAGCAGTCCTCAAAATTTTGGCGTGTTGATACTCTGGCGCACGTTGCAAAAACCTGAGGTTGCGCAAAATTTCAAAGCCTTTTTTACCGCAGTGTCTCGCATGTTGTAACCTTCTTCGCCAAAGGCAAGCAGACGGCTTTCTTTTTTGCTTTCATTCGTAGAAATTAGCAGCAAAAAAAAAGGAACTAATAAAAAGTTGCAAAAATGGCTCTTTCGAAGAACCGAAGGTCAGAGACATGCTTGTTCCCTTGGTTAAAAGGCATTTTGCATATGTTACTGCCCTCTCTATTGCGTGGAAATAGCAGACCAGAGAGAGCATCAAGTGTTGAGTCCGAAACAGGTAGTATTAGTAGTACCGAAAAGCATACAGCTACTCAATGCTTATGATTATGAGTTTACGTCGGCTTCCGATGATAGTATCAGTGTGCGTCGAAATACCTATCATTCGTATCAAGGACACATATGACAAGGTCCATCAAATTAACGCTTCACTGTTAAAACAGCACTACTGAAGTGGGAGTTTGATATTGTCAAATATGTTCTGCTAGTCGCGAAATCAGCGATTGTCATTCTCTCTGCAGGAAGGACCTGGGAATGCCGAGAAAACGAAATAGAAATTGTTGAAATGCCACAAGAAAATAATAAAAGATCACATATGAAGTTTCTGAACGCCTGTGTTGCAAAAGGAAGCAGTACTCATGGAAACCAGAAACAGTGAGAAATAAATTGCTCAAGAAAAATGGTGGAGTTCTTTACTTGCACAAGATTTTGCAACAGAGCCTGCATCTCCGTGTGCCTCAGCAAACGTTATAACATTAAAACATAACATCTATAATGATAATGATGAAAACATTGCTTGCAGTGTGGTAATCTATTAAGATTTACTCAATTCAAGCGCCATTAAGCTTAGACCATTGGCCAACTTCTCTAAAAGTACGTTGGTAGGCCCACTTCCGATATTCTTTTTGTAACACAGAGCGGATAGGGGCTGTTCCGGGGCGTGAGCTTTGGCAGACTGGTGGCAAGGGTTAAGCGAAGTGCTACTAGCAGTGCGAAAAATTCTATCGCTGTTCTTCTAATATCAGTTATCAGTCAGCGAGCTGTGCCCGGGCATCAGCTACTCTTGATATATCACAACGAGTTTGTCTGTGTAATTAATGAACGTATGGCGCTTCGCATGTGTGTTGATTACTGTAAACGTTTCAATGAGTCCCGGTAAAGTGATGATCTTTCAGAACTTTTAACTTCTCTTAACAAACTGTTTTTGCGCGGAATACGAGTATTAGGTAGGGTGTGATTTTAAACTCCGGAAACAGAGTGTTGCTTCACGATACATAAAAATTAAATCGTGTTTTTTTCTCCTTTGGTCTCACCAACTCACACAAATACCCGCGTAAGATATTCCCGAGAAAATTAGGCGGAAACAGTACGCACTTTTCTAACACCCGTTTTCGGCCTCACGCAAACCTTCTTACTGCATCATAAACTGAGGGCTCCAACAGCAGGTTAAAGTAAGCGCTGAAACTCCTGTAATGCCTAATTGCGAATCCGATTTTGCTGCTTAGGGCCCGCATGCGTTACCAGCATAAACTAACCAAGTAACAGAAGAAAAACCGGCGTGCTTCATTTTTCACGAATACAGTCAACATGTTTTAGTCTCCGCATTAATGCCAGCGAAATCAATCCCACTTCTAGAAGTCACGACGAAAAATTCGGGAGTAGAAATTTGTGTGCTTGACATACTAGAGCTTCATTGCACAGTGGGACATTTTACGGCACCTCACCGAATAATATTCGGCACATGACCCTCAGGACATTCTGACACTCTATTATTTCACCATAAATGACTAGAAAAACTAGAGGATCATAAGCGATCGGTATTCCATGAGTCTTCACCACGCCGCAAAAGCATTTTAGGCTAGCTTCATTAGGCAGAAGATATAGGTAATTAAAAACGATGTCTCCTCCTCGGCCACCTGAACTCATACTCGCCTACGCGCAAGAAAGAACACTGAATAAAACAGGTAGGGAGTTCACCCCTCTAGCACAATTTCGCCCAAGCCACCTGGGCACGCCCAATGATAAGTTGCGCCCAGACTGATCGGGTAGGAGCGGCTAAAAATGAGTGGTGGCATGTCGCCCTAATCGGTAGCGAGCTATTTAGGGCAACTATATTTAAAAGGCAATTGTAAGTTAAGCGATCCACGCATAGCCCTTAAATTTGATTTGAATACTCGTTAAGACTACCTCTAAAGAGCTCTTCGACTACAATGTGACCATAAATATTATTTCAGGGTGCTTTTATTTCACAGTCTGGTACCAATGGGCCACGCCTTTAACTTCATCGAACAGCGGCGAAAAACAAGAACAAGCTCGCAACCACACCCGCCTAGCGCCGAACAGTAGACAGCGCTTTCACCCCCTTCCCCATTTGCTACTTCCGCCCGCGCACCATTCATTTCCCACACCATCTTTTGCTGCCTCACCTCCTTACACGCAGCTCAGACGCAACTGCTCTTCTAAGCGATCTAGAAATTTTAGGAACTCTTCAAGACTAATGCTTGGGCGAGTTGGTATGTCATTTTGAAGAAAAACGGCGCGAACTAGGCAAGGGGCAAGGACTAAACGAAATTCATTGTGTGTCTTCATTTCTTCCTTGTATAATTCGCGATGTTCTTCTGGAAAATAGAAAACCTAGACAGCAGTGGTGCAGTGCTTAGTGCACTAGGCTTTAGAGCCAGAGGAGCCTGATTATATTCCGCCGCTGTGGCGTGTTTCGATGGAGGCGAAACGGCCCAGGCACGCTCGGGGTGCGCGGTGTCAGGACAATTAGAGTGCCACGTGGTCTAAATTTATTAATGCGCATGAAATATGTTTCAAAAGGTTTGCTTCGTGGCCTCCAATTTGTAGCGTCTGGCCGAACACGAACTGGCCATGACTACTCTAAGCCGTGACCAACCGTTATTCAAGCAGCGCTTAAAGCGCTAAACTTATAGTAGTTCTTTATCTCCAACTGTTGCCCTGTTACTTTTTTTAACTAGACAGCGTTGAGTGCATTGTAATGACAAAAACCAGCGCACACTTTGACAAAACCAGAATAAGAATGAAGACACCACCGTCGCTGGTGCCTCCGTTGCATAAATTATGCATCAATGGGGCATCAATTGCCGAGGTCGTGGTCTTGCAGGGTGCCGCTGTGGGCCGCAGATATAAGTAAACGAGGGCACGGAGCAAGGCCAGCAAACCGCTTAACAGCGGCTGGCTTGAAACTATGTGTCAAAGAGGGCGTGTGGCACTATGGCGCCTGCGTCACACGCGGTTATATGTGCGCGGATGTGCATGCATACTGTCACAGTGGCTTTGAAGGTGAGAAAATGTCCGAGGATTCGATGCCTTTTCCACTGGGCAAACTCTGGCTACAACACAGGGTCCAAGGAACGGTTACTTTATTTTCTATAGATATCTCGTTGTATGCAGACATGCCTAGGTGTCCGCAAAGACAGCGATAAAAGAATAACTCAAGACTAGATGTAAAAGCAGCAACATCTTCTAATGGTATTGCACTATCAACACACACTCTGATTCAATGTCCCTGATAATATTTTTCGCCTGTTCATTCAACCAGGTTACATATAAGCGTAAATGTTTTCATAACAATCTCTATTCCGCATTTTTAACGGACAACTGATACAGCTGCTCCAGAATTCGACGAGCTGAAACGTGTCACACGAGCTGAACAGGCAGGTACTGCGTGTGAAGTATGTTCAGGCTAGCATTTCAAATGGCAAATAACCAGCGAATAAAACTCTCAATGGCTTCTGGCTTCTTCCAATAGCACAGCCCCGATTTTATTCCGTCATCGGCAATAGTGTTACATTTTAAAGCAGGAAACACGTGCTTTAAAAGAAGGAAACCAACGATGTCATGGGCAAAGACCGCAGTGTGCTGTTCGGCGTCACCTCACGGCGCACGTCATGACGTGGTCGAACGCAGTGGAAGTTAACTCTAAGCGTACCTGTATTCGACATGTTTTTCGGCACTTCTGTAGCGCTGTGGGGCGAAGTCTGAGATTTAATTGTCGAAAAAGTCTTCATTTCAAGTGCTAGCAAAACAAAAAAACTTGGAGCGATATACTTACAGGCTATATAGACTTTAATCTTTGAATACTGTGGAATTCTGGAAACGTAGTGCAAACGCGGTGTACATCATTCAACCCTTCGTTGAGACAACACTACCGCTCTACTTACCACGCCACTTACTGCCAAGGCACGCAACGTCTCGCCGTTTTGAAGACGAATATCTTTTTAATTTTTTTTCAATCTGTTACGCTACCACTCTGAACAGTGCCGAAAGTCGTTTTCAAAGCAAGCAAATCAAGAACAGTGCATAGAATATAGCGGCTTTTCATCCAGACAGAGAACTGGGTGGGTTGCTTGTTTTGAACGGAATCCTATATTTACTGGCCGTTTGCGCAGAATCAAATCTGTATAGCCTAACTTGCGGCCAGTCTACGTCGCTTGGATGTATTTGTTGTTTAAGGAATAAAAGTTTATGCCCGATCCAATATTTTTCATTTCCCTGCAGATTTTTTTACAAAAATGAATGAAAAGGACCATTCTTAAGCCAGACGCCGAATATAAATTCCTAAAAGCCTAACTGACTTTGAAAATGTTATCTAAGTACTACAGCCAGCTTCACGGGCACAGAACGTTCACGAAGTTTCCGACGTTTGCGGCACTTTATAGTGCCTGTATTAGAGCAAATTAGGTTCGCTGCTGCAGAAGACATAGGCATATAGGCGTCGTCAAGTGGACAATTTTTAAAAGCATGCACTCATGCCGCCGGCGTTGCGAACTTTCCTGCCAGTTACTTGCAGTTTTTTTTTACATAACGCTTTTCCTTAAACGGAAACCTTCACCGTTGCGTATAAAGCTGTTGATCCCACTTGTCGAACTCTTACTACTTAACAAGATTACAGAGTATCATTGTATTCGCGAGTTTTATGTACGTAGTCAACTAATTAAAGTTTCAAGTTTTTTCGGTTTATCATCAGACTATTAACTACATTTTTGCAAACAAACTTCTTACGCCCAGGCAGGCAGTGAATGTTCGTGTATTTTAATTTATCTTACCAAATTTCTGACTAGACCTTCGTCCTTGTGCGATTATATTCCTAAGCATATCACGCTGGAAGAAATATTTGATACACAAGCACGCAGTAATAGAGGTTATCAAATTGTTATGTAACACTGCGGTTTGCACGAATCCCGGTGTACAGGTATTGCGAACTCTTCCTGGCTAGATTGCTAGCTTGGACCTTAGAAAAAATTCATGTCGAGCACACTTCCGACATGCTAAACCCGAGGGCTGTCAAAGACAGAAGAACGATTGTTTATACTTTGCATGACATTCAAGGTGACACTGGGTACGAGGGTCATGCGTGGTGCTTGTCTGTTCTAGATGCATGCAATTTTGAGCATCCCTCTGTGTGCTCTCTGCTTCTCATTTTTATGGTCTCCAGAGCGTACCAACAGGTAAGTAATTATTGAGGATAGCAGCTATAATATTTTATTCACGCATAACAAAAGCATTCCATAACTTGTACTTTAAAGAGAAGTTGAACAAGACCAGACGCAGGGCATCAAAATGTTCAGAAATTTTGAGGATTTCATTCTACCTATTTTTAAATACGACATCCTATTCTTTTTTCTCTTTTCGTGGCGCAATAGCAAAAAATACAAGGACCAGAGCACATGTTTAGATTTGCACATTCCTTACATTTTCTCCCAGGAAGCAATTTTTTCATATTTTTTTATTGTCCTGCAACCTCCACTGCATGCTTCCTAAATTAATCTCTCAGGATAAGACCGCAAAAAGCTGAGCTTAAGCGCCTGCAGTTGCCGCATGAGTACCTGCTCGAGACACTGAGTGACACCAAAGGGCAATTGCATCGCCCTTTAAGGGACGTTTGCCGGTATTGCCTCACTACTCTAGCTATGCTCGCTACTATTGTCCAAAATTCATTTTGCCAAATAACATGTTCTTTTGTTGTTTGCATGTGCAGATGCCATCACCGAAAAGGAGAAGACAGCTCTGCAGGTTGTCCCGGCATACATCGACAGGTGGCTGTCCGCAGCTTGTCAACGGGGCAGGCTGCCGCAAAAAGAGCCCGGCTGAGGCGCTAGCTGGCTAGTATAGCAACTGGCCCTGAACTCAGTGCAGCCACATCCTCGAACCTGGGGCCTGCTCCAGCAGCGGTGCTTTTGTCGAGGCGGTCGAGCACTGGTGAGACCCTACAGGACTAATTGCTTCCGCGCAGCTTGACTGCCCGCGTAGACCAACGGCTTTTTGTTATGCTTTTAATAAATGTTCAAGCATTAAACTTCATTGCTGGTTCGCTCATTTTCAATGCATCTAACAACAGAATGTGGCATTTGCAAATTAATTGCGTTGACAATTATTGTCAAAATGAAACATTCGTCACAGATGGATTTGGCAGTGCGATGCAGAGAATGCATGGTAAGAAATGTTGGGGAATGACTAAAGGGACTGCTAGTGAGTGTACCTGGATGAATGCGCTGAACAACCAGCGGATGTACTTGTGTGTGAAATATTCGATAGCCAGTGATTGGCTGGATGCCTTTGGCGAACAAACAGTGGATAAGCTTGGTCGGGAAATTTTGGATAGCCGCTGAGTTGGGCCGGCTGTCTATGATAGATACGCCAATGGGGAATCTTGGATGGTAATATTGGGTAGCCAAGAAATGCCATTCAAGGCAGTCAATAACCTTGCATGCCATTAATGGCTGATGACTAGAAATTCAGTGGATTGCACTGGCTCAGACATTGAATCGGGTAGCGCCCCTGTCAGATGCAATTAAGGGCTTTTATTGGAGCCAAATTTTCCCAGTATTCGACCAGTTCCGGGCCATTTTCGGCGTGCTGCTTGGGCTAGTGGCACACATGAACGATTATTGCCAGTAACGCACATTCGTGTAGAGTATTTTTAACCTGGACGTCCACACAAGGCAAATTTCTGGCAGTTCTGAGCCGCAATGCATTGCGAATTTTCAAACGCCCTAATGGCTCTACTGGAGCCTCGGTCAACTAAGGCTGCTGCCTCCTTTTTGTAGTTGCTGGTGCAGATTTCAAAGCTGGAATTGTGCCATGAATTACATTTGACAGGAAACCATTTGGTTCGTTTTACATATGTGCTTGGTTTTCTTGTTCCAACAGGGCTGACATCTATTATTCTTGCTCCGGCCGAGCCATTCACTATTTAAGACGTAATTGACAAGTAAGCAAAGAATAAATAAAAAAATTTAGCTTTCTTGTATCGGCGCGTTGCTCTTTTGGAGCGTTTTATCATATTTCGTTTATTTTGTATCCGTATTGGTTCGTGAAAAACAGTAGCATATTATCCTTTTTAAAAAGAGAAAGACGTATTTTTTCGCAAATACCTCGAAATACCCAAAGAATTTTTACCGCCGAAAAAAGAAGGAAACGACCAAAATATTCCTTTCGCCCTTAGCAAGTCAGCATCGAGACGCGAATGCTGTTTGCGTGGCAGTTTGTTTTGCAGTGCCGCGCGAAAAGCTGCTCAAATAGTTTTATGTTTTGTTTCACCTTTTTTTCAGAACATGCATGATTCTGTTCCGGTAGCTAAATGACGCAGATTATCTGAGCACGACTTGTGGAAAAGGCCGCTCCTTCCTGTATCAAAGAGAAGGCCAATTTTATACAGATAATAGTGCGCCCCTGTCTAGTGATATATACACCTCCAAACAGTTACGGTCCTTGCAATTAATATTTTGCTCAATGTTAAATCTTTCGTGTACCTTAATGTGGTAGCACTTCCGGCATTTTCATTTTCTCCTCCTCCTTACTGTTGTGCGTAAATATTTCCCGCAAGGTACATGACAGCATACGTAAGAAAAACAAGTTGTACGCAGGGTTCCATGATGGCGATATAATCACGATTTGCCAAGAAAGTTAATTCTCCCAGACACACTTTCGTCAGTTCAGCTGATCAAATAGGTTTCAGTTGTCACCCAAAAACATGAAGAAAAAGCGCGAAATTGTTTTGACAGTTGCATTGGTATAAGAAGCGACTGAAATTGAATATTTATTTTCCTGTCCGTGCCGTCATGTCACCTGCAGTCAAATGTTTAGCAGAAAATGCAAATTTTTTAGAGGATTCGCATGTTAGTTCTCATGGCAGGCTGCTTCCAGCACATAAGTGCGGTCACGGGTGTCACCTTGGGAAACCAAGCAGATTGCCGGCTGAAAAAACGCTCCGGATCGCTCGTCAGCGAACTTTTTGCAAGGCAACAATGTGCTCGCAGCTGCTCCATAAATTGACATAAAGAGAGTCACCGAGTGCTGCTGTTTTCCACAGAGCAAAAGAACAAGCTGTTGTTTTTTTTTTTTTTACCAAATGCGGTTCGGTGTCCTTTCGCAACGCCCCAACGGAAGTTGAGCTGTCTGACATGTGCCCTGATGGGCAATATGTATGGATACCAGAAGCGCATGCTCTGGTTAATGGCAACATCGGTTTGAAGAATGTCATTCCGGAGAATAAAGCTCGACTTAACACCTTTCTTCGGGACACAGCGCATCTTATTTCTACTATACTGAGCAATATACTGAACTTTGTCTTTTTTTTACATCTGCCACATTTAAAACAGAACGCGGCTTCCACCCGTTGAATGCGAAATCATTGAAGTTGTCGCGACAAAAAAATTCGATGTTTGAGACAATGTTCGAGAGCAAATTCTCTGATTGATCGAGAGAGACCGCGTGATTCAGTGATGTCAGGCAGCGGCAGCCTGGACACCGGATTGTCCAACGCCGCTGGTGGTAAATTAATGACTGGATGAGAGAGGCCACATGATATTTTGACATCAGAACAGCCTGTCCATCTAGCTTTCAGCAGCTTAATTTATAGACAGCAGCCAAGATAGATAATCTAAATAAAAAAACTCTAAGGACGCTTCTGACCCTCTCCAATGCTAAATTTGAGCGCAGCTGTGTGTGTGTCTCAGGCTCTGTAGGCTCACTTTTGTGCTTTGCTTGGACCTCTGCATGTCTGGCGACGATAGTGATTCGTTAGTAGTATTATGTCATGAAATCAGTGATGTAAAATGCACAAGCAGCTCGAATATGTACATTTGTTCGAAAGCAGTAAGAGTAGAAGAGACACGAGTATGTGCAATGTACAGCGCGAGAGTGTTGCAATTTAAACGACATATGATCGGATTCTGCGATAACTTATACATCTCTGTCTCTGTTGGCTCATTGTTTTCTTTGCTGGGTTGTCCGCATGTTTGGCGAATATATTAGTTTGTTAATAGTATCTGTTGATGAAAAAAATCGCTGTGCAATGCATAGCGCTCGCAAATGTGTATATTAGTCCGATAACAAAATTAGTATAAAAATACGACGATGTGCAGTGCGCAGTTCAATAGTGTGTTGCAGTTTAACACAAGGCGTGATCCGCTGAAGCGATAGGCTGTGCTCTCATGCAATGGCAGTGAAGCTGGTCTGCTCTTGCCGCCGCGGATTCTAATCCCAGTCCCGACAATGTTTATTGCAGCGTGAGCTACACTGGTCGAGGTTGAACAATTTCACGTGGCTCCTGGACAGCCGTGCTGCGCAAGCGCGAGGAGCAGTGACGCCACACGGCGCAGAGCTGGCGCGCCGGAGCCGCGCAGCTGCGCGCTTCGCCGGTCTACGCATTCCAAAAAAGTGGCATTCATAGCCGTGGCAGACGCACTGGCGCCGGCGCGTGCAAAGCTGTGCGCCTCCGCTGCGCCGGAGCCTCTTGATAGGGCCTCTCATTTTGTGCGCTTGCCCAGAGGTATCAGTGGGGGTATACATATAGCGGGGCGTTTGCCAGTGTGGTATAGCTATGGAGAAGAGGAGCAAAATTGCTGCTCAGCGGCAATTAATGTTCAGCGGCACAGCATAGTTCATGCTTCGTATATCCTGACAATACCGAGCTAAGTCAATGCTAATTTTATTATTTCATTATTATTGTTTCATAGCTCATCGTGAGGGGCTGCTCGGGAAGAGCCAGCTGGGTCTCAAACCAACCCAACCCTGCCATAGAAGGGCAGTGGAGCATCACTCGACCAGTGCACCACTGTGAAAGGAGTTGTGGGAAGACTTCCTGAAATCTATGAACCTAGAGAATGGCCAATTCTGCATATATGGACATTAACCCATTATCGTCATTCGAAAAAATTCTATCCGTAAACACCTAATGTGAACACCGGAACCGAAGTGAAAACCGAACAGCTAGCGCACCTATTCGCATTGGACTTTACTACGCAAGTGAATCCTTTTTCATTTCTGCTATCAATACCTTTTTCAAAATGTATCAGTTTGTTTCAATAATCGCTTATAGCAGTACCTGCCGTACAAAAATCTAGTGCTGACCTTTCGCGCCGCGTGGTGTGGATTTCACTCCAGTTGGAAGTTCCCAGGGCCAAGTGAGTGTACAACGTAATTATCGCCAACTTATCTGCATGGCATCTAGGGAGATATTCTTGCTCCATGCTCCGTGCTTCCACTTCAATTGTGTTTTTATGTTATCTGCGGGCATTTCTCTGAAAAGGGTGTTCAAATAGTCTTGTCTCTTGCTCAAAATACAGGAGGAATTCTAATTATCCGAGTACTTTATTCATATCACCCTTCGTGTGCTGTAAGGGCTGTGGGTATCTCAACTCCCGAAAGTGTGGTCGTGTAGGTCGGCTTTATGTTTTGCAGTGAGGAGGAAAACAGAGGATAAGCGCTGGCGGACAGCTCGCGCAAAGAACCGAAGAGCATGAAATTTTATGACTCATGTGCGGTGAGGAAACCAAGCGTGGCTACATCGGCTGCACTACGCGTGGTCGAGTGCTTGCTTCTGTGCCACCGTCATGCGACACTAGATACCGAGATCGAGATGAAAAGGCCGCACAGACTGTCTCCTCCTGTCACCAAGTTGTTGCAGCGGCAATGCTGCGTGAGGCGCGTGCCAGCGGTCGAACCTTGAGAGCAGCGCACGCTAGCATGTGCTCATCTATGCGAGCGCGGCCACCCTCTCATTTCGTCAAGAACAGATCGCCTCGACACCAAAAGAACCTCAGCTTAGCGGATGCATACTGGTGCAGAAGTGTGCCGCATTATCGGCTGCCTTTCGCTGACGCCGTGACAGCCACACGGCTTGGTGGAGCGCGTACCTAGAACTGTACATTATGCAACACACATACGGCACGCCTACCTTAAGGTGAAAATATGCCATCCTCGCGCAATGCATACACCAACTTCGGCATATTTAATCTTTGTCTTGGTGAAGTATAAAAAGTTAGAGTGAGGAATCACACGCGCAGAATTCAACGCGACGTCATTGGCTTCAGTTCCGATGATCACCTTGTCTGATATAAGGAAACACCATAAGGAGACGCTGTAGGTGCAAAGTGCCAGCGCAGGTGCAACGCATTTTCGTGGATGGCCATTGGCATAAGCCTTGCCACCCTCTGTTCCTCAGTGTTTTACATAGGCACAGTAGCCATTAAGAGTTGACGCTGAAATTTGCGTTCGAGTGAGGAAACAAATCTGAAATTTCTTTTTGTGATATTAATTTAGAAGATGCTACATCATTTTGAACATTTGGGATTTCTTTTCCATAGCAGGATAGACTCTGATGTAGTCTAAACCAGCCGTCGTTTACTTCCCGTACAGATGCACATCGCAATCCTTTGCTACAAGACTTATGGTGGCTGTGGACACTAGCTATCGCTCAGTGAACAGTCGACCTTTTTGCCGCCATCGGTGCATGTACCCATTCATTAATCATTCATACTGACAGATCACAAAACGACTGATCGTGACGCATTAGAGATTGAAGGACGTCCCAGATGAAATGCGTCATTAAATCTTCACGCATTACCGGGAATCGCAAGATACATGGCAGCAATACACCTTGAAAAATGAAGCCTGTGAAAACGAAATGTGCGAGAGTGCCACTAACTGCGCCATCAAACTTATGCGCGACGCCGATAGGAGTGGGCATAATTAAGTTTTAATGTCACTTTACCCTTTAAGCAAGTGAAAAATATTGTCTGATGGAACAAAGCTTCTGTAAAACACATTTCATGTAGACCAAATGTCTGTTATTTTCATTGTAATGAGAGTTTCATGGAAGGGATGGGCATACTCAAGAACTCTTGAAATCAGAATAGAAAGAACGCACTCGGGCTTATCGCAAACGTTTTCAGCCTCAGGATGCTTATTGGAGGTTAAAAATTCTGGTGGCAAAAAAAAAGAACTGGTTTGAAAAGCGGAATACTACTTTCTTATGGTTGAAAGACGTTGCGGGAGCCGAAACTGGGTTCATTTCGGGTGAAGTGCTGGGAAATAGCAAGTAAGGTGTTCTTCCCCTGGAAGGTTTTATACGTTTTCCACATTGATCAAATGCTGCCGAAACACAGGGACTTTCTGACACGGTACTCATCGTTGTACAGAAATACGTCTATAGCCAAGGAGAACACCTGTAAGTAACGTCATTCTCAGTGGTCCTTATGCCAGCATCGCGCAGAAGTAGAAATCCCGAACCGCCGGGGCTGCTCACAGCGCACTGAACAAAACAAATTAACACAGCGTGTCATCCGAAGCCAACAGATGGTTCAAAATTTCTAGCAGGATTGATACTAATTTGTAAAAGACTGAGAAGCGTATGCCAGCCTTCAGAATGGTTTTTGGAGACCGTTGTAAGTCATTGAAGTGTAAATATTTGACGGTGGCGAGGTGTTCGTCCCGCACTCCGGCGCGGTGTCGGGGATCTGTTTCATGAATATTTCGAGTCTCAGTGTCGCACAGTTTCCAGGAATGCATACTAGTAGTTTTAGAAGCGAGGTTGTCGGGCGAGATGTTCAAACCCGTTGGCAAGGGTACAGGCGCACCAGATCATCCGCTCAAATCACGTGCGAACGTTCGTGCTCAGCTCGAGGGCCGTATTATGAGCTGCTTAATTTTTTGGGCCGACGCAGCTCAGGCGCCCCCCTTGTGCTACTGCCGCTCTATTTACTTCCACTAGTATGACAAGTGGAAATGGTATTTGCGCGCGTTTTGCAATTTTTTCCCATTTCTTGTACCTGCCATGCTCGGCCTTTCTGGAAAAGTGCGAGAATACCAGCAATTGGTTAGTATTGAGATTTTTGCACGAAAATGAAAACATGCGGGCGCACACGAGAGAGCAAGCTTTTGGTTTGCGGCGGTAGTAGGAGACGATCTTATCGCGAGTCGGACAGTGGCGATGCTGACAGAGGTCTCCTCTGTACAGACTCTGGCCTGTAGTGCAGCAGAAAGCCGCCGCGGTGGCTGAATGGTGATGGCGCTCGGCTGCTGGTCCGAAGGACGCGGGTTCGATACCTGCCGCGACGGTCGAATTTCGATGGAGGCGTAATTCTAGAGGCCCGTGTACTGTTCGATGTCAGTGTACGTTAAATAATTCCAGGTGGTCGAAATTTCCGAAGCCCTTCACTACGGCGTCTCTCATAGCCTGAGTCACTTTGGGACGTTAAACCCCATAAACCAAACCATATAGTGCAGCAGAAGGTAAGGACTCGTCGCTCGGTGCGAGCTCTGGCTGAAATCCGCTGGCCTACGACCGCTGAACTCCCAGCCACTTATTGAGTGTTTTTTTCTGATGCTGGACGCACCTAATCGTTGGAATTGTTGGATGGATTCTCATTTACAAGAACATATGCAGTTTACCGCTTGCGGGACAATTTGTAGGCGGTAGAATTATTTATCTCTTATGTCCCTTAGGAAGGTTTAACGTCCCAAAGCGACTCAGGCTATGAGAGACGCCGTAGTGAAGGGCTCCGGAAATTTCGATCACCTGGGGGTCTTTAACGTGCACTGGCATCGAAAAGTACACGGGCCTCTAGAAATTCGCCTCCATTGAAATTCGACCGCCGCGGCCGAGATCGAACCCGCGAGTTTCGGGCCAGCAGCCGAGCGCCCTAACCACAGAGCCACCGCGGCGGCCTTCTGCTGCACTATAGGCCAGAGTCTACAGAGGAGACCTCTGTCAGCATCGCCTCAGTCCGACTCGCGATAAGATCGTCTCCTACTACCGCCGAAAACCAAATGCTTGCTCTCTCTAGTTGTCGGTGTAATTATTCTCAACATGCACTTTGCAAATGTCGCTGACTAATAAAGGCCAGCGGTTCTATAACATCAAGCTCGCTTTTTCCCGTTATATGCATTGAAACCCTTTGAGAGAAAAACTTGGAAAGGGGCCTATTTCAGTTATCGTGGAGAAAAATTAGGCCGGCGGTATCAAGATCTTATTTAGCTTGGAATTTTACACCTGTTGTGTCCCGCAAAAAGGTTTTTGTGTCAGCATGAAACTAATAACGAAGAGGGGTAAGTTTTGTGGGAAAATGAAGGCTTTCCGACAGCGGTTTTCGTTAGCCCAGGTTTTGCAACTGCTATCGCAAGAACGCTTTTCACGCAGGTCTTTTTTGATTTCACCGCGCGAAATGTCCCAAAGAGGTAGAAAACAAAAACTGTGTGTTGTTGATCCTTTGAAAGAAAACAGCAACATTCATCCGTTCCCTCCCCTTCAATCTCATTACGGTAGCTTTGAGCCACTTTATTTTGAAACACAGAAATAGTGGCCGTGTGTGAAGTGCGGAACGTTTTTTTAGCTTGCAATTTGCTTCGTTTCCAAAGATGACATTCGTGATCACTTGTATCTGCTACAAGTAACAGTCATTGATGGGGTAACGGCCATTCATTACGCGTCCGTGGTGGCACGTGCCAAACCGGCTTCAAAGGGCGGTGAAACTTCAAACATCACATTTTTAACGTAACAGAGTTTAGTGTCTCGTTGACCACAAAGTGCGGTAGCGTCGGCGTCGTCCTCGGTGCTGTGCTCGACAAATAGTGTGGTGTAGGGTGGCTCAAGTGGGCACCCCGGAGAAGCAACCAAGGTGGGCTACCGAGGTCAAGCGACCTTGTGCAGTCATCGCCACCTGCCCACCGGACTGTCGCCAAAGTAACCACACTGGCAGTTGGCAGTTAATTAATGATTAATTACAACGGGTTTCTCGGGAAGAGCAACTTGGGTCGCAGAAGACCCACCGGTCTCAGCACTTGTCAGAGCAAGGCAGTTGAAAATCTTTTAACCGCTGCACCATTCTACGGTGAAAGGAATGAGGTCTACCACGTACATAATAATGTAAAGTTGACCATTTCCGCATATATATTAACTCATTATTGAAAAAAAACAAGATCGAATTGCGCAATCCAATACTGGAGTGCGGCCTGATCTCGGTGACCAGAACCGACAACGCACTCCCTAGCCGGAACAGGATTTGGCCACCGTGGTGTGTTAATTGGCCAATACCTTCTATGAACAAACCAATTAAACGTCCGCCCTCAGCAACCAGCGACTGCGGAGCAACTGACCAAGGCGGCGGTCCGACCTCCAATGTAGCGGAGGGTGCTAACAATATCTGGCGCCCGACAGGCGACTATTTTAATCTGAATGGGGCAACGTATAACGATAGAACGTTATCCATTGAGGCTAGCCTATCAGTGCTATTTGAGGAACTAGCGGGTATTAAATGGGATGTCATAGGGCTTAGTGAAATTAGGATAGGTGAGGCGTGTACAGTATTAAAGGGCGGGCACAAACACTGCTATCGCGGATTAGCGGACAGATGAGAACTAGGCGTGAGTTTCTTCACTAATCAGGACATACCTGGCAACGCAGAGGTGTTCTATTGCATTAACGACAGGGTTAAGCTATCGCAATTAGGCTAAATAGGAGGTTCAAGCTGAAGATGGTGGATGCCTACACGCCGACATCCGGCCATAGTGACTTCAAAACAAGCAGAGTTGCGACCAGGCGGTAGTCTTCTGTGGGATTGGTGCTAAGAATAGCACGGCGACTATTATTAGTAGAGTTCGCAGGTAGTAATAATTTGCGGGTTATCAATACCTTCTTCCGCGTGGACGAAAACAGGAAGCGGACCTAGTAGAGCCCCAATGGTGGGACCTAATTGTAAATAGACTTCATACTATGCGCTCACCCTGGTATTGTGGAGGATGTGGAGGACGTCGGAAAGGTGCGGTGTAGTGACTACAGAATGGTAGGGGTTCTAATTAACCAAGATTTCAAGCGGGAATGGAAGGAAGTAGTGAAGCAGAAGTTAACGAGTTAGCGGAGAGAAGCAAAGTAGAGGAATTCAGGATTTCACTGGAAAACAGATAGTCAGTTTAACTTAGGGAGATAAATATCTTAATTTTCAAACAATGAAAATAATCTTACTTCTGTCATTATGGTGTGCGCCGTAGAAGGAGGCGTTATGATGGTCCGATAGGATACCGGCAAGCTATCGCAGGAGACGAAAGACCTGATTCAGAAACACCAAAGCATGCAGCCGTCTAGCCCTCGAGAAAAAATAGCACTGGCAGAGCTGTTGAAATTAATAAATAAGCGCAAGGTAGCCGACGTAAAGAGGTTTGATATGGAGGAAATCGATTATGCTCTAAAAAGAACGGAATTAGTCTAAAAGCGGGAAAGAGGAAACTACGCATAAGTAAAAACCAGATGCATATGTTAAGAGACAAGGAGGGCAAAGCGATTAAGAATATGAAGAGATAGTAAAAGTAGCCGAAGAGTTCTGCACAAAGCTATCCAGTAGCCAATGTAATCAGAACGTTAATGGTAGAGACAGTAGCGTACAACAATTCGTCATCCTGCCAGTAACGAAAGAGGAAGAAAATTTTAGGAGCAATGCAAAGGGGAAAAGCAGCTGGTGAGGATCAGGTAGCAGCAGATCTGTTGAAGGACGGAGGGGAGATACTGCTAGAAAAACTCGCCGCCCTGTACACGCAAAGTCTTATGACCTGGACCGTACCAGAAGCTGGACATGTACCCATCCATTCTTCTTTCATACTGACAAATCACAAAACGCCTGATCGTGACGCAGTAGAGCGTGAAGGACGTCCCAGATGAAATGCGTCATTAAATCTTCACGCATTACCTGGAATCGCAAGATACATGGCAGCAATATATCTTGAAAAACGAAGCCTGTGAAAGCGAAATGTGCGAGAGTGGCACTAACTGCGCCATCAAACTTAAGCGCGATGGCGATAGGAGTGGGCATAATTAAGTTTAAATGCCAAGTTAACCTCTAAGCGCATGAAAAGTATTGTCTGATAAAACAAAGCTCCAGTAAAACACATTTCATTTAGACCAAACGTGTGTTATTCATTTAACCACTGTGTGTTGTAATGAGAGTTTCATGGAAGGGATGGGCATACTAAAGAACTCTTGAAATCAGAATAGAAAGAACGCACTCTGGCTTATCTTAAAAGTTTTCAACATCAGGATGCTTACTAGAAGTTAAAAATGCTTTTGGCAAAAAATAACTGGTTTGCAAAGCGGAATAATACTTTCTAGCAAGGAATTTTCATGGTTTGAAGATGTTGCGGGGAGCCGAAACTGGGTTCATTTCTGGTGAAGCGCTCGGAAATAGGAAGTAAGGTGTTCTTCCCCTGGAAGGTTTTCTAAGTTTTCCACATTGTTCAAATGTGGCAGAAAAATAGCGGCTTTTCACACGCTACTCACGGCTGTACCAACATACGTCTATAGCCCCGGAGAACACATGTACGTAACGTCATTCTCAGGGGTCCCTATGACAGCATCGCGCAGAAGTAGAAATTCCCAAACATCACTGCTGCTGACTGCGCATTGAACGAGACAAAATTGCATTGTGTGTCATCTGAAGCCAACAGACGGCTCACAATTTCTAGATACTATGTTAGACAATACTCAAAAGCATACGCCTTCCCTCAGAACGGCTCTTGGAGTCGTTTTTTAGGTCATTAAAGGGTAAATATTGAACGGTGGTGAGATGTCCGTCGCGCACTCCAGCGCGGTGTGGGGGATTTGTTTCATGGCTATTTTGAGTCGCGGTGTCGCACAGTTTCTGGGAACGCATATCAAAAGTTGTAGAACCGAAGTTCACATGCGAGATGTTATAATCTTTCGGAACGGGTGCAGGCGCACCGGATCCCCCGCTGAAATCACGCACAAGCTTTCACGCTGAGCCTGAGGGCCGCAATGAGCTGTTTAACTTCTTGGGCCGACGCAGCCCAGGCGCCACCCTTCTGCTACTGTCTCTCTATTGATTTCCACTAGTATGACTAGTGGACCGTCTCTATACTGCTGCCACCAACCAAGAGTTTTCCCTCTCGTGCGTGCCCGCGTGTTTTTATTTTCCCGCAGAAATCTCGATGCTCAACAATAGCTGGTCTTTTCGCACTTTTCCAGACCGATCGAGCATTGCAGGTACAAAAAAAAGAAAAAAAATTGCAAATTACGCGCAAATCCTACTGGAAGTGGATCTTTACCAACAATTAAAAAGGTAAACAACCACGAGAAGATCTGACTGATTGTTGAAATTTTTCGACAGCGTATGTTTCAATAACTCTAAGCATCAGCGTATTAGGTTCTCTATTCTATAAGCCCACTTTTGTATGAAAGAGGAAAATGTACAGTAAGATAGAAATACAAACACACAAACATACAAAAACATACAAATGCTTGTTCAGGAACCAGTCCGAACAAAATATGTGAGCAAAATGAGATAAACCGCTGCTAAAAAAATGATAAGTGTGCCAACAACTATAAAATGAAACTGCGCAGCTTAGCGCACTACGTTTTCAGAGAGTGAATGGCGTAGCCAGCTAAGCGATGCCGAATATTTTCAGAATATAGCCTTGTTTGAACGCGAAAGTTCAAAGGGTGTGGTTAAGGAATGAAACACTATCCAGAAAAAAATTATTTCCATAGATTAATTCAGCCTTCCGAGGAGCCCAAACATCTACAACATAGCAAGGTGGCCGAGAGCGCAGTAAATCGAAGCTCAAAGGACCATGATTGTGGATACTGATTCAGCAGTCCTTACGGCACGAACTGCTATCGTCTGCACGCTTATTCCTGCTAAAAATTAACCTGCGTGGAGGACGTGTTTAAAGGTTCCTCTGGCGACTGGCTTTCGTCATTCGCGATATCTACAGACGTGTGTCACTACAAAAGCAACACCATGCCAAGCAATGGCTTTTACCTTGTCAGCTCCTGACCCATTTGATAGCACTCTATATCTCTGGCTCATGGCCATGCCGCTATTACTAACGAACCACGAATTTTCGTCATTTATACGTTATTGAGAGGGGATTTTAAATGCTTGCTTAGAATGAGAGAATATTTCGCAACTCAACTCGCTATGCTACGCTTCCAAAAACGCTTTAACCAAAAGCTGCTTCTAAGAAGAATAGAAGAAAGCCCAGATGCAGCCATGTGCTCTTGCCGTTGAACTTTTACATAGTTTCTGGCACCCCAAAAAAGTCGAAAGAACAACAATTAGTTCTTGATTTGTAAAGCGACATAATTACTACAACGAAAATTATGATCTTTGGTGCCTGATCATCAAGACAAAAAACTTTGTATGTTTAATTTCATTCCGATTTATGAACGAATATTCCCTTAAGTTGAAATTCAAACACGACAGGAGACATCATCAATATTTTTATGTTGCAGCGCTCAGAAGCCTGTGTAAATAAAAAGCATAAAGCATACGTACAGACATGAACAATCAAGTATGTGCGTCAAGAACTGACTGGGACCACGCCTTATCCTCGTGTACAGTGACATCTTGGATAACGCTGTAGGCATGCATGCCCTTTGTTCTTCAATAGACGTCACGCTTACTTGTACGAGGTGTCCGCTATATGATTTTTTTACTTCTGCGTAGCCTTCTGTGTTGGGCTTCGTGTATATAAACAGCCACCAATATCCCTTGATACATATCAGAGCTGATTTGTGCCGTCGTAGCACGCTTCAATCATGTGGTACCCTGCGCTTGCCTTTCTTCTTCAGCTTGCTCTTCGAGCTCATTGTTTCGAAAATGGACCCTCTGCTATTATTACTCCTACTCTGCGTGACGTCCGTGACGTAAGGAAACGTTATTGTTATTCTTAATCGGCGTGTTCATATCATGTCTTCAACCAAAACGCTTTGGTTTAAGCGGTTTCTTTCGGTATAGCATTGATCTCTTCAAATGCACCGCGTTGATAGAGCACAGACAGAAGATCTAAGGGTTTGACTCAAGGGTAAGGCGCTACTATTTTGTTTTCGTATTCCAAACGCTGGCTCACATAGAACGGTTTTCTTTGCAAATGATTGTTTTCTGCAATTTTGGGTGCCTGAATGCTAATAGCAATCCTTCACATTAATCGGCTGTGGTAATAATTGGCGGTGCTGGTGTGATTGTACACTCGGCATTAGCCTTCTTACAGCGGCAAATCGGCAATTGCTTCGTCTTTAACTTATATTATACACCATTGTGGTAAGTTTACCGAATTGCCAAATACTCTGTGATTATATTTTCATACTTTTATTTGTGATCGGGTTGTCTCTACGCTGTTCAGACCTTCATTCGGTGATTATTGCCGTTGTGAAGAAAAGTAATCATTTACCAGTACCTTATAGTCCACGACCTGTACACCACGAACGGATTTACACTAATGTCAAGGAGAAGTAGCACAGCCGTTCTCAAATAGTGCAAGCAGTGTGACGAAGTTAGTGCAAAATGTAATCACCAGTTGGTTACACTGTATGTACACGTTTCGGACAAATCTGGCGCCTTGCAAAACACAGACAGCTTCATTCCCCTCTGCAACGGGACACTCAATACATGCTTGCTGAGGTTCACAACAAAAACGAGTAACAAATTAAGGCGAGAAAATCCCTTAGTATTATGGCGCGTAAAAGTAAGCTTAGATATTACAAAGCACCGCCCATTGCTAGCACTCATTATGGGCAGGAATCTAGAAACATAAGAGAAGAAAGCTTCAACACAAATATTAACTTAATCAATGACAGTTTTTCTGTGTCCCCATTCCGTACAATTAAAAGACTAATTTCTTGCCACCTTTAACGCAGAAAAATTAGTGCATGACTCTCATAGCATCAAGCAGCCGAAATACCACCTGTCTAGCGTTTGATGGCTGATATTAATCCCCAGAAAACGCATAACTGTGTTCTTTAACGTGCACGCATTTATCACGGTATAGAGTCTACTGTCGGACAAACTTCAAAATTCAGTATTTTTGCAAACTCAGTTATCTGTAACAAGTGTGCTTTAGCCACAGTTGTCATGCCTCAGTTGCAATAATATTACCGCAACAACAGCAATGGCAGTGTCAAGATTAGGCGAATCGTTACTGCTTGGAAAAAGAATTGTTCAGCCCTGAAAAACAGACTTCCTCAAATTGAAGCAATGGGTGTTGGGGTAGGACCTTTCTGTTCTCTATTTCATGCTGAGTGAAAAGCAGATAAATGTATTCAGCATAATGGCAACCGCACCACCAAGAGACCATACTTCAATGAGTATGTAAACAAATACGCCGAGACTACTAAACCAGAAACAATGCTTTGCAGTTAATAGGAACTGAAACTGTCTCCTTATTTTGATGCTCAAAAACTTCATGTATGCCTATCGTAAAACAGCGCGGAAAAACGCGAGGACGGAACAAACACGACAACACGAGCGCTTTGTTCCGTCCTCGTGTTTTTCCGCGCTGTTTTACCATGGATAGTAGTAACCAACTTGTTCAGCTTTCCGTACTTCTCAACGTCATATATATATAACCTGAAAGTATCCGCGGTAGACGTAACATCCATGTGGAAAGCAATAGCCTGGGCTGCCGGGAGTGTCTCTGCGCCTACAAATTCGTCCGAGCAGACTCAATCTCTGACCCAACGCAATCTTCACAGTTGCAAAAGGTTCACAGCGCACTTCAACTGCGTCAACCGCAATGAAACAATAGATGCGCTCTTCAACATTCGAAATTAAGCTCGGATAATTCACAGATTAGTTGGCGGAGTTTTGCTACGACTCATTTCCGGCTTCGTTTACTTAGACAATTTACTTGTTTCAGTCAATGTTCTGCAGAACACTGCAAAAACCTCTGGCCTATCTTGTCCAGCCTGGGGCAGCCCAGTCTCTTTTCCAGCGTATCTATAGCGATTTATTAGCAGCGCAGTGCGATTTCCTCGCTGATACTGTTGACATTTGTGGCATTCGAACCATTCTACATAGCGCCGCCGTGGTCGCTCAGTGATTATAGGGCTCGATTCCGGCCGCGTGGCAGTCGAATTTCAATGGAGGTGAAACTCTATACGTCCGTGTACTGTGCGATGTCAGTGGACGTTAAAGAACCCCAGGTGGTCGAAATTTTGGGTGCCCTTCACTACGGCGTCTCTCATAGTCTGACTTGCTTTGGGACAGTAAAACCCTTAAACCCATAAATTATCCTACACAGCGTTGCCAGCATCGGCCAAGTTGTTTCTCAGACCAACCACACCAAGAATTACTGTACTGATTTGCGCAACGTTGCTCCACATTCTCAACGTTTCTTCTCGATGTCCACAGGGACCAACTGACGCAAAACGCGACTTTCCGAATAATTAAAACGTCGTAGGAGGGCTTTCCGTGCTACAAAGAATGGTTTGGCCAACACAGTCCTTCTTAATCACCGTAATCCGAACCCACAAACCTCTGTATTAGCTCACGCTGCGCTTGGGGCAGAACTGCTGCATTAGGCTGATGTTTAACTGCGTCTCCAGTCAAATTCTTCTCAGGAAGATGACGCCCGAGGAACATCACCCTCATATCAGCTCCGTACAAGTGTTCCTCTTCATATCTACTTCTGCCAAGCAATTTGTGCGGTACACGGTAGAAGTCAGTTTACGTTAACTGCGACAAGCTAGCAACGTGCATCATCGCATCCCACAGTACTTCTCATGCTCTTTGCTATATTTTACAATGTTTTCAAATTCACTAGAAACGTCCGTCACACCGCCGGCAAGGAGAACTTTGTCTAATGCCACCTCCAGGATAGAAAATAACGCGCCTCGCTGGTCTTTCCTTTGTTCAATTTCGTGGGACAGGCAGTTGCATAACGGAGAGATGAGGAGCTACGAAAATATCGTTCGGCAGAAGCCTGACTCGTATTGGAAGGGCTATGCCTTCCATTTTGTGACATCACAGTGGTTTGAGATGCATCCCACGTCGGACCTCAACAGTGCACACAGCCCGCATTTCGCCTCCAAATGTTCGCCACACTTAATCTTGTCGCACCCGGTAATGCGTGCCAATCGATCCCTTATTACAAGCAGGTATAGGTGGCTTGCATGAGTACTGACGTCCAATATTAAACTAAAGCTCGCCTCGTATCTCAGCAAGCAAGATTTCAGTGACACTAACCTACCCCGGATATTTCCCACCTCTATGCGCTCATCGACTTCATCGGTCTGCTACCTCTATTATAGGTAAATGGTAACCTGTACTCGCCCAATTATATCTAAAGAGATACGTGATGGCCTGGAGCTGCACCTGTTATTAATATCACGGCGGGAACGATAGCCCATGCTCTTGTCACTCTTTGGGCCCCTCGCTGCGATATTCCCAAAACCATCGCAACGGATCAAGGCAAACAGTTCCAGTCCACACTCTTCAGCAGTGTCTCACGCGCACTTAGTGTCGCTCAAAAAATGGCAGGGTTTTTTTTTAGCCCGGTTGGCTAACCAGGTCACCGGCACGTCGGAAGCGGTATTAGTTAAATAGTAGTATTAGTTGAAGACGACGATGTGCAGTGCAGAACGCGAGAGTGTGTATATTAGTTCGATAATACTATTAGTTGATGAATAAGACTCTATGCAATGCTCAGCGCTAAAGTGGATCCCAGTTTAACACGATTCGCGACCGGTTGGGGCAACAGCATAGTGCTCTCGTGCAGTAGCCAGAGAAGCTGATCTGTTCGCGCCGCTGTGGATTCGAATCCCTGTCGCAGCAGTATTTGTTTTGTTTATAAATCTGTTTACGGTTTGACCAATGTCACCATCAAGGTCTAGCTTCACACATATTTGATGAGTCGGTAAGATGTCGTAAAGTACTGCTTTCGCACTAAAATTCAAACCGCCATGTACAACCCCGTGTCTAATGGTATGATTGAGCGCTCGCACTGCTAGCTCAAAGGATCTCCACGGCCATTAAACTCAACTTTTTCTTTATCACAACATTTTCATGTTCTCCTCCTCGGGTCTCGATTTGGCAAAACCGACACTGACTATCCAAACGCGGTTCTTGTTTTCGGCTCCACGCGTCTCGTTCACGCGAATCTCTCGATTGTTCACCGCGCAGCGTCGGCCTACAACATTAACCGAGCCTCTCAGGGCTACCATGGAGAGCATCGTGCCACCACTCCTTCGCTAGTTTTCTCGTTCTGCTCTTTTCAACCAAATGCTTGCCGACAACACACACGTCCTCTTCTGGCACATCGCAGTTCAGACGCTTCTAAGACCAACTAACAATAGTGCATTTAAAAAAGCAATGTGGAAAACTGCATCCAATTTTTTATAGTAAAAATATATTTCTTAGCATATTCTGTTTATGTTCAAGGTTGCCCAGTGTGAAAATACACATTGTAGCTTCAAAAAAAGTTCAGTTCAACATTTCATGGCGATTAAAACTGGTCACATCTGCAGTGAAAGGAACTATATGTCACCATTTTTAATACAATGGCGGTGTCACCTGGAGTCTGGAGGAAGTTCATACGTTGAATCGTAGGTGCAGGCGGAACTTGTATTTAGATTTTTGGCATTTTTTATGTCATAAAACCTCCGTTTTCCGCACAAACAATTTCGAATGACGGGAGTACTATTCGTATTAGATAATGCTGCTATAAGTCGTAAACGTGATCGCACTCTTCTCTTCGCTGGAATGTTAATATTGGTGCTACAAAAATGCGTTCTGACGGATTATTTCTATATATCGTTCCGCATCAACGTAATGTCTAGGTATCACCTGCTATTTAACCATGTTGCATTCACATCTTGCTCTTTATTTAGTAGGACGTAAAGAAAGAAGAAAAACACAGGGTCAAACAAGGTTGTGACCGCAGCAGCGTTGAATGATAATTAAGCATGCTTTGTAAACTAGCAAGTACTCCTGTATGCAGTCTGAGATGTAAAATTAAATTATTGCAAACTAAGAAAACGGACATCGATGAAGCGGATGATTGAAAATGAACTTAAAACAATAAACAAATGTAATTCAATGCGTAACCTGCAAAAATAAAACATACCCAGCCTACTTCACTTATCGCTTTACCGATAACAGAACCTTTCTCATGCCTCACTTCAAAAATTGCTTGCACATTTGCGACGAATTTCTTGGCATAAGCCCTTTTCCACACAACACATTTTGAAAAATGCATAACATCAGCTAACAAATGCAGCCCACAGCACAGAAATTCTTGAAACATTATGTGCAAGTGACACACCAAACTGTCCTCATAACAGTGAAAGGCATTTTCAAGAGTGTGACCCTTCCGCACCTATGCAGATACTTTTGAGATACTAGCAAGAGCGTTGAATAAGCTTGAATCGCGAGTTTTCGCGACGCCCGCAGTCTGGCCATTCTGACCATTACAAAAGAGGATGCGGTCACGTTGAAATCAAAATGCCTGCACGTTCAACAACGCATCCCTCCGACGCACTGACAATTTAGACGCGGACTTTCGACGTGCACAACAAAGAAAACAATTTCTTAGCATTGCTTCGGAACAAAAAGCACTAGTGGCGGTTACTTCTCTTTTTGATTTTTGTAATTTACTATTATGTCGGCTTCTTTCTGTACGCCAGAATGAGTTGTTATATAAGTGCGATAATCAAGCTGTTAAGTTTCACTTACTTCAGTTTTTTCTTCACGCCTTTGAAGATTTCATCTCATATATATCAAGCCTCCACAATCTTCACCAATATCTGATTTCTCACTTCAGTTCTATAAGAATAAATTGGCCGAGAGACAAAAACTCTCGCTTCCTCAGAGGTTATTAGATGTTGTATTTCTTCTGTTCAGCGCCTAGGGCAGCTGTGTCTTTGGTGTGGCTCAATATGTTCACAGGAGAAGACATGAGTAGTTGTAACGGTGTTAAACAGTCGTTCACTGCCAGCCGTTGTGTACCCTTGCATTTGTGAAAGTCATTTGTCTGTAAGAGTCGTCCAGAATACTCCTTAATCAAAGCAAGCAAAATGAAACATCGCATTTTTGGCCATTTGCTATGTGTTCCTGACGCGGTTGAAACTTTGCTGCCACTCTTAACAGAAAGAAACCCGGAGTGCTGCTCCACTAGAACTCTCCAAATATATGGCTTGTATTGCAGATGTAAGAGATCGCCGAGTTTTGCACAGCCACATAGGGGTAATGCGGGTTATAATGTTGCCGTAATTCAAGTTTTCAAGGAACTAAGCATTTTATAAATGTGGCTTGAAGCTAAACTTTCGTTGTCTCTCGATCAAGCATAATCCCTTTATTTACCCTTGTACTAACAGTGCGAGAAATGGTATTGTGCTTTGAAGTTTCTAATTTAAAATGCGCAGGAAACCTTCTTATGCCCCAAAATACGAAGGTTCTTTCCATAATTAGGCACTCTAGCGTCATGGGCATCCTAGGTATGGGCAAACCTTGCGCAAATACTGTAACTGACAGGAACATTGCAGTCGAATGGGATGGCTAAAAAACACAAACTTTTTTATCATCACTGAAAGAACTTTAAAGGAGGGCCATAGAATTGCTCGCCACAAGTACACAGGATCTTTTCCAGCAGAATATATGCACGAAGGAGGACGAAGTCATAACCAGGAAGTATTGCTTTGCCCTTTCACTTTCTCCAGTTTGCGACAGGTCGGTTTACGAATGCAGTAGACGCATGCTTTTGACAAAAAAAAGCATTGCTCTTAAAACGCTACGGATGTTCGCCATTATTTCCGACAAGTCTCACGAGCCGGCACATCAATGCTCGGCCTTCTCACCATCAAGGCACACATTCAACACGACTCAATGTATATGACAAGGCAACTTGTGCCAAAGACAGAACTCCCACTGACTGAAAGAACGAATATCGGTTTCACGAGCTCCAAGACAAGGAACATCGAACTACGAAGCTGATGTTTCCGTCCGCAGGGCACAGACAAAATTTTCTGCAACGGCCACGGTGGGCAAGTTAAGAAGCACTGTAAATCTTGCCCTCGATTGCAAAGAAGGCCGTCGAGAGATCGGTGCCTTCGTAGGCGTATTGAAAAGAAAGCTAAATTATATAAGATTCGGACACAGGCAGCTTAGTAACGTTAATAACAAGTTTAAACAGTGGAATACGGTAACGAAAGTAACCGGCAACCACACATCCGCATTTAGTGATGCTCAATTCGTATTAGAGAAAGCTTATGTAGCATACACCACTGTTTCGGACTGTAATAAGTTCTGTATTATTTTTCATATCTTGCGCGGGACCATACCTTGCAGGAATAGTGACATTCTTTGTTTCCTCTTATTTGGTAATGCAGGTTAAGAGAACAAAGTCACGTGCCTAACGAAACTACTTATTTAGAAAGTTCACACTCCGTTTAAACCGTGTAAATTAAATTCATTACTTCAACGCAGCATGCATTTTGTAGACCAGCGTTGACATGTCCGATCCCCATATCCCTGAAAAACTTAAAAGCGTCTTTCACATAAGGCTGTCAAATATTTTTTAACAGGCTTTATCATTTAGAAGAGCGAATCTTTTTGCATAGCTGTGTTAGCTACGCAGTAGGTCAGAACACAGCTAATCGTAGCAATTTCCAGGCTGGTTAACTAAAACTGGAGTTGAAATATTACGGTTAAGCACCACATTTATTGGTCCGTATGTAGCCAAACGTAGGCAATTTTGATATCAGTTTTTAGATTTTCTAAAATACAATTCTAGACTCCCCTGCAGGGCGAGCTAATTTAGGAGGAAACGAAATCAAGAGGCCAACTAACAACGCCTGCCAGAGAAGTCCTCCAGCGGCGCGGCTTTCACCTGCTCTCTGCCCGCTCGCCGCTCCCAGTCGGGCGCTGCGAAAGGGGAACATTATCCCCGCATTGCTTAACTATCCCCGCTCGTAGGCGTGGCTTCTACTCTTGAAGGCTGCTGTCCTTTCGCCCATGTGCTGCCCCAAAATTTATTGCACTGCAGTTGACGGGAATTTCATTTCGAAAATCTAAAATGCGATATGAAAATCAAATAGATTTGAAAATTAGTTAGCAGCCTGATAGTTAGAACTTATTGCCTGTATACTGATGCAGTATACCGCTGGCAATGTTCTAGGCAAAAAGGTGGCCTTCAAACTTTGAGAGCCTATATTTAAAGATTGCAGTCGCAACTCAACAAAATGTGTATTCGCAAGAGAATACAGCGCTAGAGAGCAGTTGCGTGCTGCAAATGTCCTGAGTAAAGAAACAAGAGGAAGTAACACTTGAGTCTGCTCCGCCTTGTGCCACAGCTTAAATCAACTGGCCTTTCACATCTGGGTACTGATATTTACAGTAGAAAATGTGGTCATATTGAAATGCATAGATTATAATTTCTATAGAGAGTGAAAGGCAGTATAACATTCATAGAACGAAAGTATATAAAAAAATGTTAATGAACAAAACTAACCATTAAGAAAATAACATAGCATTTGATCATTTATATAAGTCACAAAATTTTACTCCAGAGCGAAAGAGCAACGGCAAGAGAAAACACACAACAGAGGCCGGGCTCTGGGTAAAAACTCATTTCATTCAGAAATCAGCACGGTATATACCAGTGACACTGACCACGTAATACGGTTTTCCAATCGAAATGAGGGAAAGGCATTGTCCAAACGCTCAGCTATTTTCGTAAAGTGATCAACAAATAAACAACAAAAAACATGTGACCTGCGCGCATGAGTCATAAAGGAAAGCCAAATTAAAGAAAACGAAAGCTTCTAAGCTAAACCTCAAAAGAATGACAGGAAAAAAATGTAAAAAATCACGGCAAGTTACGACAGAAATGTAAATGGCGTGGCTAAATGACAAAAGCGTGTAAAAAAGACGTACTTAAGACGTATGAAGACGCGCTTATCCGTCGTCTTTGTTATGTATCTGTTTTTTCCGCGCTTTACGTTTGTCTTGACGACGTGCTTGTCAAGTATACGCGCTCTTGGACTTCCGCAGCCAAGCCGGCCAAAACGATATCGGAAAGCACTGGCGCGACTCAATTCCCTATGCAGATTTGCGATTTCTGTGTCAGGAGCTTGTCTGTGAGAGACAGAACTGTCGATTAAATGCTAAATTAAAGCAGGCCTGTAATCTTATCTTGGCTTATTCCTGTTGTGTTCTCGAAGCTTACGGTGCTAATATCATCAGTCTTTTGCAGCACAGATTTTAACAGGCTTTTATGAGGAATACAATAGAAAAGGTCCTAGACTTAACCAAAAATTCCCTCGCCGCACTTTATCTTTGGTGCAGGTCTTGAACCATTTCTAGCAAACTGCGTAATTGAAATAGGTCAGGTCTCGCCAAACATTCAGACTGTCACGTAGCGAGTCATGTCATGGCATTTTTTTTCAGCACGCTCGTTGCAGCTGATTTTTTAATTGCGTCATGAGACTTCACAGCTTTAAAATTCTTTTCTGTGATGGTCAGCGCCTTCTCATATAGAAACATCCAGTGGCAATACAACGAATCCGCCTTCTTTGTACCATTCTAGCACTGTTAAGTTGTTCTCTTCAGTATATTTGGAGAATTTTTTAGGAGCGGATATCCTTTTTGGTCGTGACTCACCGTCGCCGATGAGCCGTTGCTTGTATTATCTGCGCGAGCGGTTAGCTACCTCGTTACCCACCGCCAGCAACACAGGTAGCGTTGATGTTGGTATGTAGGCGAAGTTCGGCCCTTTCTGTAGAATACCCTCGATACCTTTCGACAGTGTGGCGCCCTCGTGAAGGGTTACCTGGTTCTGTTGGACGCTCTTTGCCTTTCTCTTAACGGGGAGGCTGAGGTGTACTCACTGCAGCAAAAACTGTGGGCTTTTAGTTTCTGATCTTGGGCTGCTGCTTTATAGAAGTCCTTAATCTTTCAGGCTTTTCTATGGCCAGCACTCTTATCTTAGACAACGCTTATTCACGCAATCCTCGTATAGCTGTACTTGTCTCCAGTACTCCGATTTCAGGTCTTCGCTGGCACGTCGCTCATAGCCCCAGGAAGACTCAAGCCCTCCAAACAACTATTTTTTTAGCTTCATTAAGTTCTGGTGCTTTTACGGCTGTGTTTGGTCACCGCCCTTGGCTTCGCTTATGTTGCATGCGCATGTTTGAACCTTCCAGCAGTTTCGTCTTCCTAAGGATGATAGTTCCGGCTCTAATATTACAATCTTTCGCGGTCATCGTTTACGCACTGTCTCGTCTCCTCTCGTCATTTACAATGCTCTTGTATCTTGCTGTTACCATTTATTTGTTTGGTGTCATCAGTTTGGGGTTGACCTCATCAGCTTTGGTTGTTTTTACTTTGGCTTTGCTGATGGCCTATGAGCGCACGGGTCACGGTATTCTTGTTGTTTCTTTGTTGATCGCTTTATAAAGACCGTCAGCGTTTGGAGAAGGTCTTTCGACCCTGTCAATTTGGCAGCCGTGTCACGTGGTGCAGAGTCACGACGTGTATTTGCTGGTTTATGAAACGATAAAGAGTTCGTAGTCAGCGCTGGTCCTGTGTACTTTGTCGTGTCTTTGTTCCGTCGTGCTGGATTAAACTTTTGTGACAATGAACAAGCAAGCCCAGACTAAAGTCTTGATTCATGTTAGGAACGACAGAATATTTGTTGCCACTGCTATTAGCGAGACCTGGAGAGAGTGCACGAAATACGCAACTTTGTAAAGTTGCAAGACTAAAAGTAGAGAACAAGACAAAACATGCTTCTTAAGCATTTTCTCTGTTTGTGCCAATGCTCCAACTGCAATGAAACCACATGTACTCACTTATAAATCGAATACGGGCCAGTCCCTCTCTTAACAATTTCCAGTAATGGCAGTTGAAGAAAATATGGTGTGCGTTAGGCACTTAAATTTATACATTAAACAATACAAGCCAACACTTCGGTTTTATCTACGATCACCAAGAACGAAGAATTTTGTACGCGAAGTTTAAAGATGGTGGTCTTCTTTTCAACATCGCAGTTGAAGTCTGCTACTTTTCGAATTTATCGAATTTTAGATGATTTCTCAACCTACTAAAAAAAACTAAGACGTCAAGAAGTACACGTTTTTTCGGACGTCAATATACAGGACGTCTTAACGCTGAGAAAACTTTTTACCCGATTTCTAAACCTAGTAAAAAACTAAGACGTCAAGAAATACATGTTTTTTCGGATGTTATAATACAGGACGTTTTAATGTTGAGAAGAAATTTTAGCCTAGAGTTTTTTCTCTTTCGTGTCCCATTGTCCTCCTGCAGTGCCTTCTTGTAACTCTTTCTTCAAGAATGCTTAGGGCTTTTTTGCTGCATCCAAGAGCCATAAAATGCTTTGTAATGTTTCCGACAAACAAGGCAGCAAATGATATTTGAAGAAATATTCAGGTTCCATATGCTCTGTTATTCTTTTTGTGAAGATCCAAACTTGAAATTGTGTGCAATTGAAAAAGCGAAGTTACTCATCTTTTGTGATTTCATAATTTTTAAAGAAAACAACTGGATTTATGCAAAATTGAGTTTCATCCCTCTATATAAATACAATTTTTATTACATATAAA
Organism: Amblyomma americanum; assembly: GCA_030143305.2. NCBI lineage: Eukaryota > Metazoa > Arthropoda > Arachnida > Ixodida > Ixodidae > Amblyomma > Amblyomma americanum. The sequence continues at coordinate 186,253 of JARKHS020006460.1, forward strand.
CACTGAATTGAAAACAAAAATGCCCATGGGATCTCGATTATCCTCCTTATCCTAACACACCCATATATAAGAAGTGACATTTCTTGCTCTTGAATATCGATTATTTGACTTTTTCAGTTCTTGGAAACAATCAACGATAAGATTTGGATGCTCCTCCGCACCAAATGGGATGATAATATACAATGCATCAGCATTAAAAAAACTTCCATGAACAATAACACTTTCAAGTTTACTCAAGATTATGGACGTAACGAAAAGTGAGTTTTTCATATGCTTTTATAAACAAAACAGCATCAAATGTGAACTCCCTGGTGGTGTTCAGTCTTCTCTTCTGCGGTTGATTCTAATCTGCAAAAGTTAAATGCTTAACAACATAAATTGATGAGCAGTTGGACAGGTATATTTCTTAGCAGAATGCTTAACTTCGCGAACTATTTAGTGAAATACTTAAAGGTGCCCTAAAGGGAAACTTGAACTCGTCTTTTTACCGCGGGGAACTTAAATCTACACGTTCCGAGCATTCTTACAAACTTCGAATTATTGTCTTGTGCGGTCAATTTTCCTAATTAATGTCGTATTAAGCATCTCGGCTCCCGCCTTTCTTTATTAACTCAACGCTGAAGGTAGGAGGGGTCAATCAACGTGCGAAGTGCCTCTAGACCAGTCCCGCGGCGGCTTGCCGCTCTGTCATCGGCGGAGTAATACATAAATCAAGGAGACCACGAGTATGTTAATTTTCGTGACCCTAATTTTTTTTTAACCGTTAACGTCACGCCTCTTTCGAAGGTCGATCAACATAAAATACCTAATCATAACGTTGAAATAAAATCTCAAATAGGAAATACACATAACTAATACTGCAACCATGCACTGTGAAAGCTATTTTATCTAAACAGACGCTTAAACCTTGCTTTAATGATTATTAAGCTTGTGGCCAGCAAAACCTTTGTGAGGCCTATTCTAGAATGCGCTAACACAGTTTGGTTTCCTTCCACAGCAACTAACAATAGCTAAACTTGAAGGCGTTCAAAGAAAAGGCGCTAGGTTTATTCACAGCAAATATCGTCCTACTGACTCCCCTCAGAGCAAACAAGGTCGGCTAAAGTTCCTTTCTCAAATTCTGCATCGTCAGTATAAAACGGATACCACCCAGTACATTTTATATTCGCAAACTAGAAATACACCGCATCAACACGAGCATACGCTGATTATTCTTTTCTAACGACTCATTCAGGTACTCATTTTTCCTCGCGTAATCAGAGAATAAAATGAACTTAGATCGTCATTAACAACGACAAACTCATCATCTATGTTCGTCTCGGAGCTAGAGCTCATCACAAAAGATTATTAGGGTCTTTTAATGTTTCTTCCCGATTCTCTTTTAAGCAACACTGACAGTAAATAGAATTCAAATATGTTCGCTTGTTCTTCAAACTTTCTGGTTTTGCTGATGTCTATGACGTGCACCGCTATTGTTCATTATATTCTACGTTATTTTGTATTGTATTTTTGAGTTACGTTATCGCTTGTATTTTAATGAATGATGTCCTTTCTTCATTATTTGTGTCACTAAACCGTGTACTTTTACGCGAACAAGAAATTATTGTTCATGCCCGTCTGCTAGGCTCTCTGCTGAGAGCGGCAGTGACATGAAATAAATAAATAAATAAATAAATTTTTGGGTATGTTGTCTGCGACTAACCCTATTCACAGAAACCTAAAAAGAAAATAAAAGCGAAAGCGAAGCCGCCTTGGGACTGGCTGAAAGACACTCCATGCGTTGGTTGACTCCTCCTACCTTCAGCGTTGAGATAAAAAAAGCAGAAGCCGGGACGTTCAATCCGATTTAAATTAGGGAAATTGGCCAAACAAGAAATATTTATAAGTTTAAGAATGCTCGGAATGAGTAGATCGAGTTTCCGGACTAAACAGACGAGTGCAGATTCCTTTTAAGTGCAGTTTTAAATGGTCAGCAGAGAGCCGGAATCAGCAATGCGTCGCCAGCAAGGTGTTCTCAATAACTTTGTTTTACGTAGTTCTATCGATCAATAATGGTTACGTCATACTTAAAAAGGACGTCGTCTGGTGCCTATGCCTGGTTCCCAGTGCCTGTGAACATTCCAAATAGTTGGAGCCACCACTGCGGTCGCCATTCAGTGGTGAGAGAGAGAGCCTAGCCATGTATCCTAGCTTAGCTGGACATATAACACGATATAAAGAACCTCATACGAAAACCATTGAATATTTTGCGCGGGGTATGTCAGTTTGCAACGGTGGCCTACACGTTGGTACTAAGTCCATACGGGAAATTAAATCACCGCTGATAGCCTATACTGTAACGTTGCGTTCCCAGCATGACGAGTATTTACTCCACCTCTAGCGTGGCTGCATGCAACGTTTGTCTAAAAAATTGTTCAGCTTCGGTCCGGGACACTGGCGCTCCCTCCTCCGACATTTAGAAAGGTGGGTCACTCAATTACTTTCTGCTGCACGGTACCCGCGGCCAGTTGCACCATGAGGCTCCGTACCAGCGTCCGAGCTCACTGTATTTTCTTTTTATCCATCCGCCTCGCTGCACACGGCTCAATTCGAGCCTGCTGTGTTTCGCACTCTCATTGAGGTGTTTAGTGCACTTTATTAGCTGTTCTGGCAGTATTATCGCATAATAATAAGCACTTAGTGATGCCCCTCTAGATAGATAAAGAGACAGGGGAAATGCAGGGATGTTAACCAGAACGGCTTCCGGTTGGCTACCCTGCACGAATGCGCAGAACAATTTTCGTTCACAAATATTATGCTTCATCAATGAAGTTGGTCTGCAGAATGCGCTCTCCATAAGGCCGTGCTTTCATGTACACAAGTTCTAATGCCTGCAAGCAAATGAGCTGTGCTGTGAAGTCCACTCAAACGGCTACTCGCGACCAAGTCGTCGTCGCGTGCCGTCTTTTACAGCGGCCCGAATCGCTGAAATCGACGGCAGCGCAAAAGGACACTAACAAGAAAGAGACACCACATGCGAACACTACCAACTGTTTATTACACGTAAAAGCGGAAAATTTAAACATTCCACTCAAGCATGAGACTCATCACATTATCGCTCCGAACCAAGCACGTGGAAAAAAAGCAGCAACATCAGGATAAAGGACAACAAAATTTAACCCCTGCAGATAAGCTAAATGATTCTGGAAGGAAATAAAAACCTAAAAAGAGGTGGCCATCTCTTAGCAAAAGCAGTGTCAAATAATCGTAGCAATAGCAGACTCTTACGTGAGAAGCAAAAGCAGCCAGAAAGTAAAAAACCTATAACAAACAACAATCGAAGCGAAAGAAGAGTTAGACATATAAACCAAAAGTAGTCAGAATCCGTAAAACAACAGACACAAAAAGATAAAAATTTTACTAAAAAACAAAAAACACAACCGGCGGCTCCTAGAAATGAAAGGCTGAAAACTGGCACAGTACATGATGTCACAAAACACTATCAAGAAACGAAACTTCATTTCTACGGAAGGATACCGAAGAGTCGCTAACACAAGTGCTTCCCTTCTTTTTAATCATAAAAAAGCCTCAAGGATTTCACGTGCCACCTGATCGCGACTCCTGCCCAGAATACTTATACCGTAAAGCTTTGGCTCACACTTGCAATCTTTACAATGGGGAAGAAAATTCGACCCGCCTCCGTTCAAAAACGATTTCTTATGCTCCCGTGCCCTGTCGTTAATGCAGCGACCCGTCTGGCCTATATAGACCCTTCCACGCGTCAGTGCGATTTCATACACCACTCCGACGACACAGGATACAAAATTCTTGCCGTGCCACTTTTCGCACAGGGCTTTCTTCTTCTGGCTGACCTGCGAGCATAACCCGCTGAGCTTTTTGGGCGCGGAGAAAACGACAGGTACGTCGAACCGGCCAGCAACCTTCTTAAGCTATGCGCCACTCGGTGCATATGGGGACCACTTTTGGTCGCCTCGATCTCGACTTAGCGTAGGATTTTTTTTTCTTGCCTTTTATTTTTTGAAGGAGGGTCTCTGCTACGCTGCAAACGACAGAGCACGGGAATCCAGCCATTTGAAGCCTTTCGATCTAAATGTTGAAGCTAGCCTCAGCCATGTGAGCACAGAACTTAGGCAAAGCAGACTCGAGGCAAAGTGAAGCGATAGCCCTTTTAACAGTCTTGGATTGCGCTCATCCGTACGGAAGCAGTTCCTTTTTAGCTCGGAGGGAATACATCTAACATACACACCCTTCTAAAAAGTTTATATTAATATCTAAAAACTGCAAGCTGTTGTTGTCTGGAAGTTCGTGAGTAAAAGCTAGTCTTTTTCCTTGTTGTCTAAACGCGGATAAGATTCTTTCCACTGTGCTGGGGAGCGTCAATGCAGAGTTGGTACTTTTTAATAGCACCAAGAACTCCTCCACGGTATCAAGAAGTCGTTTATGTATCCACGTACCTGCAGTGACGCTCCCCATCACAGTGGAAAGAATCTTATCCAACACAAATCTTAACATAAATCTTATCCAAGACAACAATGAAGAGGGCTGGCTTTTACTTCTTAACTACCAGACAACAAGAGCTTGCAGTTTTTAGATATTAATATAAACTTTTTAGAAGGGCGTGTGTGTCGGATGTATTCCCCCTGAGCAAAAAAGGAAATGCTTCTGTACGGATCAGCGCACTGCAAGACAGTTAAAAGTGCTATCGCTTCACTTTGCCTCGAGTCTGCTTTGCCTAAGTCCTGTGCTCACATGGCTGAGGCTAGCTTCAACATTTAGATCGAAAGGCTTCAAATGGCTGGCTTCCCGTGTTCTGTCGTTTGCAGCGTAGCAGAGACCCTCCTTCAAAAAATGAAAGGCAAGAAGAAAAAATCCCTTCCTAAGCCGGGATCAAGAAGACCACAAGTGGTCCCTTATATACACCGAATGGTGCACAGTTTGAAGAATGTTGCTGGCCGGTTCGACGTACCTGTCGTTTTCTCCGCGCCCAAAAACCTGAGCGGGTTATGTTCGCAGATCAGCCAGAAGAAGAAAGCCCTGTGCGAAAAGTGGCACGGCAAGAATTTCGTATCCTGTGCCGTCGGAGTGGTGTATGAAATCGCACTGACGCGTGGAAGGGTCTATATAGGCCAGACGGGTCGCTGCATTAACGACAGGGCACGGGAGCATGACAAATCGTTTTTGAACGGAGGCGGGTCGAATTTGCCTCCTCATTGTTAAGAATACAAGTGTGAGCCAAGGATTAACGGAATAAGGATTGTGGGCAGGAGTCGCGATGGTGGCGGGTGAAATCTTTGAGCTTTTATGATTAAAATGAAAGGAATCACTTGTGATAGCGACTGTTCGGTATCCCTCCGTAGAAATGAAGTTTCCTTTCTTGATAGTGTTTTGTGGCATCATGTACTGTGCGACTTTTCAGCCCTGCATTTCTAGCGGACGCCTGTTGTATTTCTTGTTTTTTTATGAGAATGTTTGTTATTGCTTCGTGTTTGTTGTTTTTCTGTTTCTGACTGCTTTTGCTTCATAAGTTCGTCTCTTCTTTCGCTACGATGGTTATTTGTGATAGGTTTTTTTTACTTTCTGACTGTTTTGGCTTCTCATCTATGACTCTGCTATTGCTAAGAGATGGCCCCCTCCTTTTAGTTTTTTAATTCATTTCAGAATCTGTTAGTTTACCTGCAGGGGTTAAATTTTCTAGTTTGTTATCCTCATGTTGCTGCTTTTTTTTTCCACGTGCTGGGTTCGGAGCAATAATTCGAAGAGTCTAATGCTTGAGCTGAATGTTTAAATATTCCACTTTTCCGTGCAATAAACAGTTGGTAGTGTGCGCATTTGGCGTCTCTTTCTTGTTAGTGTCCTTGTTTGCGCCGCCATTCATTTCATCATGCAAGAACTCGCCCCTCATGCCGTTATTCTGAAGTGCCTGCATCGGTCGCCGCACCTAAAAAATGAGCGAAATATTCTGAAAATCTCTCCCTGCCCTGTACGAAATTATCTTTGACCGCCTGTTTTCTAGTCACTGTACACTGAAGGACCGGTATTCCGGGGAAAGGGCAGATCCGTTGCTGCTGGTTTAGTCAGGGAATACACGCTGGCTCAAGAATCAAGCAGGACGTTTGTTCAATGCCTCGCCCTCAACATCAACTATAACAAACACTTACAAGCAAAAACATTGCACAGAAGGTGTCCAACCGGACATACCACTTCTCAAAAGTACTACGAAAACACTTCAAAAAGACACTGCAAAAACACTTTCAAAGCACTCTTGGAAGAATTTTGTCGGTCGGTGCCGCGGCACTGTCCCCCCCCCCTCTCCTGCTCCTCCCTCTTCCTTCAATGTCTTGCCCCCTGCTAGAATACTGCGCTCTTTACTTGTGTACCTGACACATAGACAGCACTGGTCAAGCACGTCCCGATGCCCAGTTTGAACTGTTTACCAATAGGGGGCGCTTATGGCAGCGTCGAGCCGTACATGCTCAGGCAGGCTGCTGACGTAACGGACGCGTGTGGGCAAGGTGAGATGTCCGGCTAGTCTACATATATTCAGGGGCGCGCTGATCGCTCGATGCGAACGCAGGAGGTGCGAGCAAGACTAAACGCCAGCAGTGTTGTCCACGGTATACACAGTAGCACGTAAGCCCATCGGCACGCGACAATTTGCATCTAGTGTCGCGTATCACTTTAACGTATTACTGGAAATTACGAAGAAATCACGGCGCCCCTCTGACTTCCTTACAACGAAGTACGGCTGTAGAATCAAGGAGAAAAACTGCAGGATTTAAAAAGAAGATTGTTGTTAGGTAATCTCTCGTCGAGATCATCGCAAAAAATGGGAGGGTTTTAACGTAGTTAAACCGAGCATATGTGCTAAATGTGGTGCCTTGGTAAGTGCCTCTTTCTATCACAGGCACCGGTCGGGAATCTGGCATCCATATTTCTCTTGCCTAACAACCTCACGCGACCAATCATTAATACAGCTGCCACCTGCCAGGACCGCGCGTAATGACGCCACAAGGTTATATGGTCTAGGTGGCGCGACGCCCTCCTGACAGTGGCTACAGATGGCGCGACGCTCCTCCGAACTTACCCGAGCTTCATCTCTTTGGCCGAACTTTCCACCACGGTCCTTCGAACTAACCCGAGCTTACCCGAGTAACTCAGGTAAGCTCAGGTTTTTCCGGAGAACAAGATAACACAAGATCATAAGATCTGTACTCGGGTTATGTATGTTTGGAGTTAAGCTTTCGACGCAAAAACAAGGCCAACATGGAGCTCAGAACTGGTGTATACGCTTATACGTTGCGGCAGGTCATCCCGAATATTCGTGTTTGCTGCGCACTTACAAGTGGGATTAATATTGTTGCTTCGGAAGACGTAGACATAAGTTCTAATGGCGAACATCTGTTGTCTCCACCCAGGTACTATTCTGATGGCTGAGGGTCAAACAGGCAAATTACAAACACCGCCTAAAATATTTAGCAATATTCTCGAACTATTGACTGAGTGGAATTTATCTACCTCATATAATGAAAGCGCATCCTGAAGGTGGCAAAGAAATTTCGCGATGAATCAGAATGTCCTGGAGCGAGATAATTTGTTACGCACTGTCAAGATATGCGCCGTGCATTAGCTACATTCGCTAAATTTTTCAGTCAAGCTTTTTCCAGTACCGACTACTGATGCCCTTAGGTGGAGAATAAGAGAAAACATGGACAATACACTAATCTCAGATCAGCGCGTTTGAGATAGGATAGAAACTGATAGAAATAATGTGAAGATTTAAACAAAGAACAACAAAATACTCGTGGATTGTATGGAGTAAGGAAATGTAACCATGTATATTCTTTGACAACAATGTGGCTACGACCGCCAAGCAAAAAGCCCGAACTGACAGAGATATGTGTGATAAGAAGAAAATAAGAAAGGCTCTGTGATGCTCTAGAGAGAGATTAGTGGGGATAAATAGATCATAAATTCGCTTTCAACAGGACGCTACCCTGCTGATGATCGTGCCTACGAAAACAAAACTGACAAAAATTGACTCTCTTACCACTGCGGATATGTTTGTGTTGTGAACCCTCATGCCGCACTAGAAGTCGTCCAGTTTTATGGAGTTCAATTTATGTATACTTTCTTTGCGGATAAAGGTTTACTGTACGTTAGTACTGCGGAGTGTTTCATCTAAGAAATGGGGTGATTTTTAAAGAAAGCTTTTTCAAATATAACAAGGTTTTCTTCAACCTAGCTCTGTCAGAAGTGCAGTTCATTAGAATACAGCTAAGGCACAATAACTAGAAGGCTGGTTAACTAAGTTTGAATGGTTAACATTCTAGAGATAACAATTAGTTTTCGGTTCTTCATTTATTCAAAAGCTTGTAGCCTACCTGACGTGACATCTATAACTACTTTAGAATTTTGATGCTGCCGTTCTCGTCACTGCTACAGCAAAAGGATCTTCGAGACCGCATACAGGCGGAATAGAAACTGAACGGGAAGAACTAGCTCTAGCCAAGCCTTCGAGCTCGCTACGCACAGCGATGCGCGTGTCCCGTACTTCTTTTTCAGTGCGCGACAAGGTGCGGCGAGCGAGAGCAAAAAGCATCTCACTTCACACAAAAGCATAACGACAGACTATAGCAGTTGGCTAGGATGAGCCGCAGGTATCGTGTGCACGACTATGCACTTTACACACACAAACGTAAGCGTTCAGGAAAACTGATGCCTTTAAATTTATTTGTCCTTGCTCCTTTCTCCTGCACAATATTACAGCAACTTTAAAGTATGTGAAGTTTTGGTTTCTAAAAATGATGGAAAATATTTTTGGGCTAGTAAGTAATAGACTTATGCTACAAAAATGTTGTGGGTAATACTAACCGCATGGTTTGGTTTTTCCTTTCTTCGCTTCCTTCTCAATATTACGCGTAATGTATACGCCTCCATCGGAACAATTTATATATACCCACTGACACAAATAATTTTAGTCCAACGTCAGCTGTTCGGTGAGGCCAAGGTAACAATGAGCAAAGGCTTACTTGTGCACCATAAACAACCATTCAAAAGGCGTGAATAAGATGTGTGGTGACGTCATGCATTTTCTTTAAAAAACGGAACTGACTATGTCGCACAAGAAGAATCTGTGAATCTGTATGTCAAAAGCAGTTGTCATGTTTCAGTCCACATTCCGCCATCATTTCTCAAATAGCAGTAAAATGAAAAGCACAACTCAAATGTCGGTTGCGCTCTGCATACTTTTGACCCTTGAATCCACTCACTACTTTCTCAATATCGGAGGTAATCATTTTGCTCACCACAATTTTTTTCCAGGCCGAAGACGGAACTCACTGCAAAAATCAGCAAAAAGGGCACTGCGACCATCATGACCATCAGTAAGATATCAATTGATAATCCTTAGAGTTAAATATCTTTATTTTTAATTTAGGAAATACATTCAGACGTGTCTCAACGAGTGCATGACACAAATCAGTGGTCGAACAAAATAACGCGCACGAGGATCTCAATATCCGCGTCTGAGGCGAGAGCGTGGGCTTGTATGCGTTAATGGAAGAAATATTTCTCCAGCCTTGTTGTTCCCACGAATATATGACAATCATTTTGCAGCCGTAGATTCAATCTTCCTTCTTAATCGAATTTTTTGTATGTTTTCTGGTTTTGTTCCCTGGTCCTCAAACAACAAGCAAGAATGTTTCATGCCGTATATTTAGTTAAATATATGCATGGCAGAATGCGTTATAAAATGAAAATGAAAATACTCTATGCTCTAACGGCATAGGTCGAGAAACTGAGCAGAATTCTGGCTTATAAAGAACAAACAACTAAGAGCGTTGCTTAGAGCGCTCATATTTTTTGCTTAGAGCGCTCATATTTTTTCCAAATTTCTTGCTAAGGTGACTGCAAGGGAGGAGACTCAGTACACACGTGAGCTAGTTAGAGAAAAAGAAATTTCAATCTTCATTTATTGATTTTTTCCCAGTTATGTGTGGCAAGCACAATATTTTTCAGTTTTCTAACTTGTTTTCTTCTTGGCGTATAACATCCAAAACTAAGCACGAAATTAAGTTTGTTAATAACCAGAAAATTTGCTATCTTGCGCGAAATGTTTGCTCCCTCTCATATTTGTCACGACTGCATTCTCTGACTTCAAATTGTCCTTAGACTGCAGACGAGATGCGTATTTTAGAAATCCTGTAAACGAGAAATCAGCATTTTAATGTTAGTGATGTCGGACGAGGGCAAAAAAAAAACAGAAAGTGTAAATATGTGGACGGAGAAATGTCAAATCAAAGGAAAATTCACAGAGACCGCATTATAAGCTGATGATAGGGCACTGGGTAACAATACCATACAAATAAAGTGCTGCAGCATGCTGGAAGGCAACACGCAGAAAGGGCACTAAACAAACGTTGCGAAACTGTAACAGCATGAAGACACTGAAGTAGTGGGAGGGCAAAGGGAATTTTTAGGAGAAAAAATGTATGTTCTTTTTTACATTTTTAGGGAATGGCCTCCTACTTGAATGATATAGAATTAAATACACTTGGTACCAAAATTCATTTTCACAAATGACTAGCCCTCTCAGGCAACATTTATTATTTGCCAGGCGCTACTGAAAAATATTGGGAATTTAAACAATTCTGGCTAAATGGGTGTGCACGCCTTTCCGCTGGTAAATGGGGCAATAAGTCTGCCTAAAATATCTGTGTGCCGAAGGTCGGGCAGCTAACAGGACGCAATACATTGTTCTATTCAATTTTGCAAAGACATCTTCGGAGTAATTCAGAGCATTTCTTTTTCGTCCGAAATGACGGGCTTTAAGGAATAAATTCCTGTTTAAATTTTAACAAATCTTCTGACGAAGAGATTTCTGAACTCGTTTCATGATCTATAGCAGGCCGTTTTTGCTGCAAAAACGGTTCAGAGGCTGCCGAACGTCTGTGAACGTTGCGGGTGACCTAAAACAGTGATGACAGTTAAAACAAGGGAGGCTCGCGAGGCCAACCTTGCAGACCATAGCCGAACTATACAAGATAGCTATGATATTGCAGGACAGCCATGAGGAGACAATTTTTGGACAGGCTTCTCAACCCACGCCTAGAAAAGCGGAGAATAAAAATCGGCTGTTTTTCTATGACAACGCGCCAGCTCACACATCACTCGTTGTTCAATACTTCCTGACTTCCAAAAACACCACAGTTCTTGCACGCTAGCCCTATTCACCTGACCTTTCCCCTTGTGACTTTTTCTTGACCCTGAAAATGAAAGTGAGGCTGAAGGGGCGTCACTAACAAAATTGAAGAGAAACAGTTCGAAGCGGACCTCCTACGAGCACTCACTTTTGGTAACTTACAAATATGACTGGATTCATGGCAGAAATGCTAGGGCCAATGTAGACATGCTCAACGAACCTGCTTCGACGGAGACAGTGAAAGCTATGAGTTAATGCGACCACTTTTTCTTTTTTCGGTTAAATCCCCCGAACTATTGGGGAGCACCACGCAGATTCACAACGAACTTTTTTTTCTCACTACATTCGCGTATCATGTACCGGGCTTGAGGAAGCATATTTATTAGTTTTGCAACTGAGTTCACAAATGGTTAATTTTTTTACACGCATGCATAAATTTTTTAAAAATTTCGATATTAGTTGGAGACTAACAATATTATACACCGTTTGTCTATGGAATTTATTTTCTTTTGCAAACTAGAAATTTAGGAAAAAAATTACACTACAAGCGACAAGATCTCTCTGCAAGAAAGTTGCGGAGCACATGTTGCCACTCCAGATTATTTTAGAAATATTATCAGTTCCGTGCTCTAGAAGGCATAAAGAAGCGTTCTATTTGCAATATGAAGGAAGCTAAATTTGTCTCAAACAAACAATGCACTGTTTGGTAGAGCTCACTATGAAAACAGCTACTAGTTCACAATGTGCACAATCCGCCTTTTGCCCGACTGATTTGCGCATGCGCAGAACCATAGCGGCTCATAATCAAAACGCTCTGTACGGCGTTGCTCCTTCCCACTCCAAAACCAAACGCATGGCAAAGCGCGAGAAGGCCGTCACCGCTGTGAAGTACTTGCACGCACTTAACCGGGAACTAGTCATGTCAATGATCAATGACGAAGACCGCGTCGCTGCCAGCTGACGGGACAGGAAAAGTTCTTAAACGCGTCCGTTTCTCAACAAGGCAACCCAAAGTGAGCGGCGGCTCAAACGTAGCATACTACGTAAAATCGGGGTTGTCGGGAGCACTTCAAGGAGTCCTCGAAAATCGCACCGACAAATAGCCATAGCCTCTGCTGAGCGCTTCGCCCGACAGCCGTGCTGATGCCGCGCTCTTGCATTGATCCTGTAGGTGCTGATGTTGCAATCTTCCCCGAGCGTTCTTTCACGGCCTGCTTCGCAAATGTTTTGTTTTGGTTTGGTTTATAGAGTTTAACGTCCCAAAGCGACTCAGGCTTTGAGAGACGCCGTAGTGAAGGGCTCCGGAAATTTCGACCGCCTGGGGTTCTTTAACGTGCACTGACAGCGCACAGTACGCGGGCCTCTAGAATTTCGCCTCCATCGAAATTCGACCGCCGCGGCCGGGATCGAACCCGCGTCTTTCGGGCCGGCAGCCGAGCGCCATAACCACTAAGCCACTGTGGCGGCCAAATGTTGTGTGTATTAGCTGATGAAATTTTTAAAGATAACGCTCCATATTAACAACCTACGTAATCAGTGCGAACTCCTCCCGGAGTATAAGGATGAAGCTCATAGCAGAATAGCGCAACTTTTTACACACGTTCTTACGAAAAGCCATTGTATGCATGTTCTTTTCTTGACACAAGGCACAAGAAACGCTCTGCTTCAGTGGATATTGTCATGATGTTTCAGAAGCAAACCGATTGCTTATGCTTTGCAGTAGCATTACATGAGCCTCAGGTGATTGCCGTTGTCTTGCTGGGAATAGCTTGGAGAGCCCCAATGCTTATCGGCTATGTCTTCTCGCTTCATATAATTGCATCTCTACCAGTATCTGAATTTCACCGACTTTACCCAAGAACATACCCAAGTGGGGAGCACAGCCTTAGATGCTTGTGCGCCATTGAACCCAACACAACACAACAACCAAGAACCACCACCACCACTGCAACTAAACAAAATGGCCTACTTTGAGTTCAACAAGCGATGGCGATGGGTGATCTCCGTCACGCAATCAGCAACGCTCGGCACGCGCACCCTGTTGATCAAGCATAGCGCCGGTGTTTCTGCTTGCAGCATGCGCGTTGCGATGTAAGCAGTTGTATAATTTATCTGAGCGTTGCTATATCTAAGCCCTAGGAAATATCGCAGCTGTTGAATTTACTGAATCCCACTTCCAACGTCATGGCTTACGGAAGCTCCGTCATCACGCTAGGCTTGTGCTTCGCGGAACGGGGCAACCTTCGAATAAAATGTTATAACTTTGCAAGCGTATAGTGCTGACGGGTATTAAAGCGCAAAAGTGAAATGTAGACGCTTCTTTATCTCATTTCCAGTGGACACAAAAAACTAAAAGCAGAGCTGTATTTGGCTTCAAGCATCATATATGCTCAGCGTTTTGCTCTGCCGCCAATGTGCCGAACAGCCTTCGTGCGACCCTGCTCTGACCGGATTTTTTTTTCCATCGCTGTCCTTAACTCCTGTCACAGTGTGGCGACTTTCCTTCGGCAGTCGTAGAGGTGTTGTCATTGGTGTAGTGGAGTACAGTTTGCGTAACGAAGTCTGTCGATATGTCCACCGAACACCACGCCGGTGACCTGTCATGCATTGGTGGCTTGTATCTCTAAGGGGATTGGGCTTACGAAAATGAGGGCAGTGATTGGACCTTTGGAGCAACGCTATTATTGTGAATGGAGCTCTAACGTGATTCCCGTTAAATTTGGCACGCCTGTTATTTACGGCGCTAGTCTGTCTAACTGCATGATTTTTACATTCATCTGATTCTTTCATACCGATCTCATGTCGTATGCATTCCACTGCAGATACAGTCACATCTTTTCATTCGACAAGCAATACGGTCACTCGTTTAGTATCGCCCGTTTTTGGGCTCCCTCAACTTGGCACCACATCTCAGTGCAAATGCATTTATATAAAGATCACGTTAAAAGGATAGTAAAGTTTTGCTAGCTACACAAGAGAGCGATGTTTCCATGTATATGCTAAACTGTTTTTGTGGAGTGAATGTGTTAAGAAATATACAATGTGTTGAAAACTGAGCTTTCATCTTAAATACTAGGCGCAATACATAAAGGTCTTTATTTCAAATAGGCTGGCTTAAAACAAGAAGTTGTTTGCTGTCATTACTCTCCTCTGTAAAATGTTTTAATTGGCTCTCCAGTCGCGGTGGCTTGCACGTTCATTCATACTGAAAACTCAGCAATGGCTGTACACCATGATTATTCCCCTTGGTATAATTCTCATACTACACCCGTTTTTAGAGATATATGCCTAGGAATTTCCAACTTATTCTGCGCCATTACACAACTTAAGCGCTCACATGTGGCACATAACTCCTCCCTGCTGTGACGCAGCTTGTGAGCACAAAATTGTATTAAAGAACTATCCAAAAAAACCGGGAAGCTGACAACTGCAGACGCTGAACTTTCAGTGTGCGAAATCGAGGAACCGCATACACCTACGTCGCATATACGACAAGTTTCCCGTCCAGTATATCTGTATTGAATTCGGAATCAGATTGATTATTCCGACAATTCTGAGGCCAATAACTCGGCATACGAGTGCTCAGCGGTAATTTTTACAAATTTAACTGTGTTGTTATTGCTTAGCCAAGCCTGTTACTAAGTCTCCAATATAAATATGTACGCAAACTGCCATGTCTAAAAACTGATTTACTCATTTTAGTTGTTTACGAGACTAAAAAGAGTAATTATCATCACCTCTGTTTGTGTTTTTCCTTTGCGCAAAACCTATGCATGAATGAAAACGTTTTTTGTGCGGCTCCCTTTCTGCACCTATTTCGAGCTTTCCTTTCTCACTTTGATCCTATTCTTAGATTACCACCTCGCATTCTTCTTTAAAACAACAAAAATTACCGAAGTTTTTGCAGTGGTGTACGCCAAATTTTGGATATCTTGTAACTGCTGTGCTGAGTTTAAGGGCGGCTTACGTATAAGCAACAGCGCGCCGCTGCAAACATGGTCCCTTCGCTACTATGCACAACAGAAGACCATCGAACACATTCTCGTATGATATAATCCTGCATTTCAGCCATAGCATGCACGTTTGCTGCAACCGTTCTGCTGCCTAAGCCACAGCTTGAAGATCAGCGGCTGCCTGGAGTTTCTAAAAAAAGCGGCTCGCACACTGCAGAAGCAGCCCTTTAGCCTCTGCCGCTTACTGGAGGCTGCAGCCTTTCTCAACTTCTCTCATTTTAAGGGTGTGAAAAAGTGACCGCAAGGCAGTGTTGTACATGTTGCAGAAAATAAGTAACCGATTACAATTAAAATTACTCCACCTGAAAAGTAACTGATTACAGCGGTCAGTTACCACCCCAGAAAACAACTGAATAATTCACGAACAGCAATTGATTACTATTTCGTTACTTTCCATCATTTTCACATAGTCATTGAAGTCAAAGCTTCGATGCCCAAGTGACTCGTCTAATTAGAGCTGACAATCCAAGTGCATTTATTTCCAGCATTTGTGAAAGCCTGCTCTACAATACAACCAACTGAGACAGAAAAGCGAAGCCCAAGTGAACAGCCAGGTTATTCCGTATTTCCATGGGCTGTCACACAATATTTGGAGATGGTGAATAGATATCACATACACGCAGCTCTCTTTACCCCGTATACGCTTGGCAAGGTGTTTGCAATGCTTTTTGGCCGAAAGCAAGAACCATGCTAAGAAGCATGTCACTAAGCACAAAAATGTACACCGAGCACACCCTCGGTGTCACTCCTCGATAAAAAGCTGCGATTTCTGAACGGGCACATCAAGGGTGTTTCTGTGTGTGCGTGTGATAGGTGATTCATGCCGTCTTTTCTGCGGGTTTCATGTGACTTGATGACCCTTTATTTGACTGGGATCGCTTTCTTTTCATTTTTGGAGCTGCTTTACTCGGAATGGTTTTAACTATCTACAGTGGTTTGTTGTTTTCGCCTTTTCGTTTTCCTCTTTTGGTGCAGGCTGGCTAAGAGATATACAATTCTGCGTTGATAAACACAAGTTATTTGTTGTTTATTCCAGATTATAAGCAGATTTATATCGATTATCTTTTTTTTGTGTAGATCTGTCGCGTGTGCTTTTAGTATGCAATGACTGCACGGAAAAAAATATGTTTACCGCTTGATCGTGTGATAGCTGTTGTGCATGGGCGATGGTTGTACCTGTAAAATGTGACCCTTTGAAGCTAAATGAGTCAGTCGGTAGTCAGCGCCTATCTTGTAAGTATTCCGTCTCATCGCCCACGCCATCTTCGCGCTGTTTCTAACAGTTAAAGGAAAAAGCAGTTTTTTTTATTACAACGAATCAGCCAGCCACGACGTATTGCAAGAAGCGTCCCCAGATGCGCCAGCTATGCCAGGAATGAATACCACGGAAAGCGCAATACGTCAGGCAGCCAAGCGCACCTTTGTGTGTGGCCGAACTATTTGTCGCTAATATATCGTCGCGCACGCTTCGCCCCTGCAGCTTTTCTTCATAGAAGTAATTGATTACCGGGAATCAATTCCATAAAACCAATAACTGATTTACCCGAAAATTTACCGCCCGGAAAAAGTATTCAGTTCATTACAAAATAACACAACATGTAATTAATTTAATGTAATCGATTACAAGTGATCAATTACGTACAACTCAAGCCAACAGGAGCTGACATACGCCTAAGTCAGCGCGTGCGCACCCCACCCCGGGCCACCCGTTTCTGCACAAGCGCAGAGATGCGCATCGCAAGCTCCTTAGCGAAAACAACGCAGCGGACCGCGGCCTTCTCAAAGTGGTGCGGCGAAAGTCGCGGCGCAAGTGGTGCGGCGCTTATTCCATCTTTCGCTTCGCGTCGCTGCCACCGCTCGTGAAAGTGTTGCGTGGCCTGGTACTTCGTATATGCGCGAAACGGCGCTAGCAGTGCCCGTTAAAATGCGATAGGCATGCATGCTTTTACGTGCATAATGATCTCAAAGAAGGCTATTTCGTGTGGTTGATGTGGATATAGTAAGGAATGGCAACCTTAGGTGCCGAAGCAACCTATATAAATAGAACTGCTTTAACGGTGGGACGATATGTTCCATAGTTCATTGATATTAATATTATTCAGATCTTTATACTTGCCTTTAATTTCAGCCATATTTATCAAACAATAGACAAAGCATTTTAAAACGTGGCCGTCGAAGAGAACTGTATACAAAGCTCCCGGCAATTTTTTAGACACAAATAAAGGTTGCCCTGTCAAATTAGCCCACATTCGCATTTTACATAGGATCATTTAGATTTACATTAGGAAGGAAGTTAACCTGCATTTTGTAGAGATCAGGTTTGGGGAAAATTGGAGGGCTCACCATTTCGCGAAATGTAGAAAAATTGTGTGTAGTAGTTATGAGAAAGAAATTTCATTTTTCCCTGAAGAGATGGAAGGCGTTCAAAAACCAAATGCATAACTGAGGATTTCCAGCAAAGAAAACAGCTGTCAAAATTTTTCTTGCAAATTCAAGCTGCAGATATAAGGTATCACACGGTTTTCGTCGTATATGGGCCCTATCATGGATGGGTGGCAATGGTGCAGCATTTTATTGGCTCTATTCGCCAGTCTAGCATTCATCAGCGCAACCCTACATCAGGCTAGTTCCTGTACTTGGAAAGACCAAATGGGTTTACCAGCAAAAACAAATGCATATGTCGTCGCTAAAAGCAGATGTAGAAGTACAATGCGTTTCCGGAAAGGTAGAGCGCTCTTTTCAAAGCGCAGGATAAAGTCGGGGGGATGCACTCGGGTGTCGGTTTGTGAACGCGTACAATTGAAGGTCCATATATCGTAAGCTCGAATCCTTTTCGCAAGCTAGCCTCCAACCTGACTCGCAGATGTAAGATATATGTAGAGATTAGCTTTTCCAGAAAGAAAATAAACAAAAATAAAGTGCCCTGCTCGCAGAGCCAGCAGGCACAACGGGCACTAAGCTTTATAAAGAGGTTAAATACGGCTAAAGAAAAAATAAAATTGAACTGCCCGCACCCTCTTGCGACACAAAGAGCTTAAATCAATTAGAAAAGAAAAAAATAATAAAATGAAATATAATTTGGCATTGCAGAAAAGAAAGAGAAAAAAAGAAAAAAAAGGGATCTACCATCATCAGTCAAACTACAGCCAGGGGGGTGCTGGCAAGCTCAGTGTCTTTTATAATCTTTTGTTAGTAATCTTGACGTAAATTGTCTTCATTTTTCTTGACGTACAATTCTGAGTTGGTTAGTAGGGTTAATAACTGCTTCGTCGTCTTGTCTTTTGACTAATAATCTTGTGCTAGTTCTCTTTTTTTTTTTTTTTCCGTCGTTGATACTTCTAGCTCCCCACCACGTCCAAATTCCTTGGTGCCTGGTTTCAATGTCCGCACCGGGCCTTTCAGGCTCAGGGCTGAAAAACTCAGCTCAAAAATTATGTTAGTCCACTTTACTCTGGTCATAAAAATCTTAGTAATCTACCTTCATGAATTTACTTTTTCTCAATTATATAAGTTCTAATTTTCTGCACTTTCTTCCCTCCTAGTGAAACTCTGGGAATAAATATTCTCTGAGGTGTTTCTGTAACTGTTGTAAACTATTCTTTTAAACATACTGCGTATATGTTACTCCATGTTTATATTAAAATTTGTCTTGCTAGCGGTGGCCTTCTTTTTGTGATTTTACGCTTATCTTTACCTCCGTTCCTTTTATTTTCGTTTTTAACTTTTAGTTTGCTTGAAAATGTAGTTTTGTTATTATAATTTGTTATTTTGTTCTTCCCATCGCTTAAGGTTTTCTGTTTTATTTAAATTCATAACAAAGCTATATGCAGTGAGAAGTGGTACGACGTCAATCGAAACGTTGTACGACAAACGGTTGCGTTACTATTTTGTTAGGAAAGTTGCCGAGGAAACGCGCCACTTAGAGGTCGGCCAGTGGGTGCCCACTTGAATGCATATGGTGCCCTTACATCTCCTATTTTTCCTTCCATCGCTGGAATTTTCTATACCATCTTCAAGCGCACACAGTAACACACACACGCTGCCGGCTTTTTTCGTAATAGTATTGGTATTGATTTCGAATTAAAAGGCATAATATGCAAATTTCGGAACTGTCACACTGTAGCAGTTACCTGTCACGGTAGCTAACAGCACGAATATTGCAGTTGATGGACCGATCGACAGTTGATGGACTGCCACATAACAGTTAACGGACCGACAAGAAACTCACGCAAACATACATAGAAGTACCAACAAAAGCTTCGGCAAAGCTGAAATTTATTGCATCACATTCAACTCTTGTGATGACAAGCATGCGTTGTTTTACTGCTTTGATGCCGCATCTACGCAACTGCTTTAATGTCTCCGGCAACGAAAAAAATACTACATTTTTGTGCACTTGCCTTAGAGAGCGGTTATATGAACTATAGGCTCCTAACGCATCCTGAGGAATCATATCCTTTTAAAAGCAATTTTCCGTAAAAATACTTTTTTGTTCACACTACTACCGCTCATCCTTCTTGTCTCTGAAAGGAAAACAAAAGCGAGGAACATGAAGTAGACGGGCAGGATAAGGTTTTTCAAGAACACAATTAACGGCTCAGTAGGAATTAAGTCTAGCTGACCTTCTAGTTGCGCAGATCACAAACGCTCCATGAGGGAGGAAATTTGATGTGTATTTGGAGTGTAGAGTACTTTGCAACGTGACTTGACACACTGCTCTATATTTGTACAGCAAGATTCACACTTGCGGGATTTCTTAAAATTTCGACAAATGTAAGCGAGGAGTTGCTTCTTAACGAACGTGCTCTCTATACATGGCTCCATTTGCAGCTACTGCAGCATGAAAAAGAGCATGATCTAGTGTCACCCCTGCATTAAAAGTAAATGTGTGTAGTGATGAAGGTGAAAACAATAATATCTGATACATCAGTCTCAACATTGCATGAAAGAGTCCTAAATGCGATTTTGTCTAGAGTCTAACTGGTTCGCTCTAAAGAATTCTCGACGAAACGCTATTTCTGAAATGATTTTTCTTCTTTTTCAGATAGTGCAAAATTGACTCGAGAGTATGTTGTGAAAGACCTTCATGTGAATGAAAACTGCATGCTTTTGACCTACACTGAAGGCGGTATGTACCAGATCTTCTGATTGTATTAAGATTCTGTTATCATAAACGTTGCGTAAAATAATTTTTTTCTTCTTCAGAAAACGCAAACCTGGTGCATAAGAAATATGATTGTAGAGAAACCTCAGAGCATTTTTTCGCCCTGCCTCTGCCTTTTAAAAGTGATATTGCATAGCTTCTCTCTTTTAAAAGTGGGACCTCAGTCTGAAGTAAATTTTATTCGAAAAGAATTATGAAAAGCATGCAGTTAGAAACTATAGAAAGTTACAAAGATTTTTTTATTTATTTCCCATGTTATAAGAATTAATATGAGCATATACTCCATACCCTGATCAATGAACTTCCTTAATAAACTTAAGGCATAAGACACGAATAACGGCGGGCTGCAGTACTTGTTCAGACATTTGCCTTAAGATCAACTTAATCTCTGCGGATATTTTTTTTATGTAAAACAGACTAGTCTAGTCAAAAATAGTCGATGTCATTCATAACTAAATATTCGGTGGCATAAAAATGCTACTTGGATGTTCCTTGCCCACGAATTAGGGTTACGATGCGGATTTTGGTTGCTAAATGCCATTCCGGATTATGTTCCCAGCATTCGCCTATTGAACAAAAGGCATGGTGCAGCCTAACAACTTGATGTCATGTAATGCTCGAGACCACCTCAAAATCGACCTTACATTAGCACAGGTCTGCGCCGTTTAGTAATTTAGTATAAATCGACTGCCATTTTACATAATTTTGCTACCGGTAATACTCAAGATCGTTGAATAGAATAACACTGTCAAGTAATAACCGACGACGACAATGCGCCACTCACTTCCACTTGGGGAAGAAGCTACAAATTCTCGAGCTGATAATGCCGCTGCCAAAATATATCCCTGTGTTGCGTTATTATAGTGCAGACGAAAATTTAATTTCGCGAACGAATGCTCTGAAATACAAGAGATGTACGAGGACAAATATTTTTCAAGTTTAAGTAATAATTCTTATATTACAGCCAATACACAATGCGAACTTTACGTTGCGAATGACAAGGTTGACGCGACTGATTCAAGAGACTGCGAAAAGGCATACGACAATGTTGGTTGCAAGACGAAATTCAAGGTATACTATCCATACTGCAAGTAGTAAGGCCCACGCACTCCTCGCAGCTTCCACTGAAGAAGTCTGTGGCTTTCTTTTGTTGTTCCAAGCAATAAATAAACTCCATAAATCATATAAGCTTGGGCCCTCTTTAATTGACTGTCCTCTATTACTTAAATTTTTTTAAGCATGCGAATGTTGTATGTTCTGCAAAGGCCCCCATAGCCACCACCGAGCAAAAGCTGAATGGGGGTTGCTCAGAGAAAAACAATTGTCTCAGCTATGCTCTCTAGTTTACCTTACCTTTAGTTTATACCCAGAGATGTCGCTTATGGTTTGGCGGGGCTTACTTTCGGGACTGCGGTTCTATGCTTAAGTGCAGAAGTCCAGTCACGATTAGAAGAAAATGAGAGAGCTGTTGGACGATTAGCACTAGGTGCCCACGGGAAATCCACAAACGAGGCAGTACAGGGGGATATGGGCTGGGCATCGTTCGAAGCACGGGAAGCTCAGAGTAAAATACTATACGAAGAACGCCTGAGGAAATTGGACGATAACAGGTGGACAGCTAAGGTATTTAAATACCTATACAGAAAGAGCGTTGACTCACACTTTCGGAAAAGAACTAGGAAGCTAACCAGTAAGTATGCCGGACACGAGGACGGACAAAGAAAGAGCATTAAGCGACAGGTTAAAAACTCGGAAGATAAAAATTGGACAGATTCAATGGAAAATAAGTATAGTGTAGAACTATATCAATACTGGCAAAGGCAGATCAGGAAGGAAGCGTTTTATGATAACTCAAGAAGCAGCGCCCTCCTCTTTGAAGCTAAGTCAGGGTGTCTTAGAACGCGCAGCTACAAAAAGAAATTTAACGAAGAAGATGACACATGTGACGTGTGTGATAAATCTGTAGAAACAATAGAACACCTGATTCTAAAATGTGATGGTATCCATCCCGATGTCGATGCAGGCACTGTCACTCTGCCTGAGGCCCTAGGGTTTATAGATAACAATAGTCATGTAAATAAATCTGCGGTGGAAATCAGCAAAAGGCGTTTGGAAGATTGGTGCATCAAAAGCACAAAGGTAGCAAAGGTTTGAAAGTGTAGGAAGACGTATTTTTGAAGAAAATGGCGAATTTTATTAACAACATACAGCACAGTTAAACAAAAATGAAGGAAGAAAACTGAGCATGATGGCAACTACCATCACCCTGTTTCATAGGGGACGCTCCTATCTTCCATCCATCCATACCCAAACAGCACACCAGCTCTGAACCAGCACAGTTACAAAATTGACAGATCTTCGCCTGGTACTGGTTTTTGGGCGAAGCGCTGCTATTTCCTTTTGAACGAATGTTCCTGCCATCAATGGCCTCATCTCAATGTAGTGTAGTAATCAGTGCAGAAGGCCAAGGATAGAACAACGTTTGCGGTATTGGAGCTAAGATTGACCATCTTCCCGCCATTATGGAGACACCGACTGCCATTTCCTCATTTCTTCAGCGGTGGCTAGTGGCTTCAGCATCCGCCTCTCACGCGAAACATGCGGTGTTCGATCCCCAGTGCCGCCAGGTACCCACCGCGGAAGCAATGGGTATGTGGAGCACTAAGGTACGAGATGCAGAGCGACCACATTTACTGTAGAGCGAGCCCAGACATGGATAAGGGCAGCGTATCAAGTGCTCAACGCGAAGCGCGATGGTCGCCGTTCCTGCCAGGTTCCGCACTCTTTCTGTTGGGCTAGGCCTCGAAATTTTTCAACTTTTTGGTGCGTGCTGCTGTGGTGGCGCTAGCGACTCCCGTCAAGTGCAAACGAGGAGCTTGCGGCACCGATCATGTGGCATTACGCCGACGACGCCGCCGATTTCGACAACGATATCGACGCGGAACGCAGGAACAGGTGCCTAAGAGATGTACTCTAAAAAATAATAGATCTAAGCTTACCGGCTTAGCGCATTAATCAGCAAAAGCTGATTGGCATTAGCGGCCTAGGGATGGGGAGTGAAAAGCCCAATTTGACGTTTCACAGACGACTGCCAGGTCTGACGTTTCACAGGCCCATTTCGGCGTCCATAAGCTCACGTGCATACTCGACCTTCTTCCGCTTGTGGTCTTCGATTCGGTCACGTTCCCGGCACACTTACCAGACTCCAGAGCCTGCTTGTACGGAGTATGTAGTCTAGTTCCCAGCGTGTCTTATTTGCAGCCTATAAATTAGAAAAAAAAATTAAAATATTTTTTCTAGGAACGGAAATGACGCAGTAACTGTCTCACATATCTCAATGGACACCAGAACCGCGCCGTAAGAGAAGGGATAAATGAGGAAGCAAAAGAAGAAAGGAAGAAAGAGGAGCCGTAGTGGAGGCCTCTGGAACAATTTCGACCCCCTGGAGATCTTTAAACTGCACTGACACTGTACCCTCCATTCGTTTAAAAGAGGTAAATATGCATAACTGCCTCGCAGGGTCAGTGGGCACTGCCGCTGTGTAGTGGCGGTGGTACTCACCTGCAAATTCTGGCAGTTTTGCGCCTTTTTTTCTCAAAACCAAAAAAGGGTTCGACATTCTTGGTTTTAAAGAAAGGAAAAGGGCATAACTGGCTCCCTGGGTCCGTGACAGCTCAATCCCGCTTCGACGTAGGTGATGGTGGTGTCTGCCTACAATATTGAAAAGGCTCCTTGCCACCAAGGATATACATTGCTGAAGCCATCATCGTCGCTTCGGTGGACACTCTTGTTGTTAAACATTTAATCATGGGAGAGCAGGATAAGGTGCTTAGTCCAAGACTCCGCAGTCTCTTGCAGCCTTCTCTACTGGTTCGACCAGCCTAAATTGTTCGTTGAGGTCAGAGTTGCACAGCAGGGACTCCCATTGCTTTTGAGAAGTGATATGCGCTTTTTTAAATCCGGCTTGCCCTCACACACCCACGTAATGTAGTCCAGCGAGGGATGCGAGTCTTGGCACCAGGGACAATCTATTCATTTATATCCTCAATGGTCTCTTCGAGACATTACATACATAGTCGATACATACCTAGTCGCATACATACCGCACTTCCGCCGTAAATGCCGAAAGAGACGAGCAACCCAGAGGACTTTGTTAGCGTTGACATCACCGTTTGCATTGATGGGCTGGAGGTACACGCTCTGGTGGATACCGGGGCGGATTTTTCAATTATTAGCCAAAAATGGACGAACAGGCTGCGCAAAGTAAAAACTGAATGAACTGGGCCAGTAATAAGAATCGCTGCGGGTCAGCTACTGGCACCGACTGGGAAGTGCACTGCCCGGATAGGAATAGTAAACTCAGTGTTCGTTGGCAGCTTCGTTATTCTCTCCGACTGTTGCAAAGACCTCATGTTGGCCATGAACTCTCTGCGCCTTCATGGGGCTGTAATCAGCTTTCGGGACAACGTCGTTGCTTTCACCAAAAATCATGGAGACCTTGGTTGTGCGCAAGTACCACTGATGCCCTTACGCGTCGCCAATGAGGCGGTAACATTACCTCCGCGATCATGCTCTCTTGTTGAAGTGAAGTGCGATGTGGCGCGTACCGGCGATGGCGTCGCCGAACGGGCAGTCACCCTGATACTCAGCCGAGGTGTTTCTATAGCTCGAGGGCTAGGCAGTTTGGCCAATGGGCACACCGAAGTGCTGCTGACAAACTTCATTGACGAGCATCAGCAAATTCCGAAAGGCACAACTGGGGCCTTTTTTGACAGCCTCCCAAGTGAGCAGGACTGTTTTGTGCTGCAACAGGAAGGATCAGTGAGCAAGCCGCCAGTACCTATCGTCGACGTGAGCGCGAATTTGTCGTCTTCAGAACGGAAACGACTTTTGGATCTCATAGATCACTTTCGAGACTGTTTTGCTTCAGAATGGTGCATCGGCCAAACGCCTTTGACCTAATATCGAATTATCACTGATGACGCGACTCGACAAAATTCTTACCGTGTGGCTTCGAAAGAGCGCGAAGCCATTCAGCGCCAAGTGACCGAAATGCTTAGAGACGACGTTATCCAGATGTCACAGAGTCCCTGGGCTTCCTCCCTGGTACTTGTTGGAAAAAAGGACGGCAGCTTACGATTTTGCATTGACTACCGCAAGCTCAACCAAGTGACCAAAAAAGACGTGTACCCTCTCCCTCGCATCGATGATTCCCTTTATCGGCTATGAAACGCACGTTACTAATCATCAATGGATTTGAAAAGTGGATATTGGCACATTTAAGTAGATGAGAGGGATCGGAAGGAGACAGCATTCGTCACACTCCGAGTTTAATGTTATTTCGTTCGCTTTACGCTCGGCACCAGCAACATTTAGAGGGTGATGAACACTGTGCTCTCAGGACTCAAGTGGCAAACATGCCTGGTGTATCTTGACGACGTGAACGTGTTTTCGGCCACCATCGAGGAGCATCTATACCGCTTGCTACCTGTCTTTCAGGTCATACCATCTGCGGGCCTCACACTAAAGCCCGAGAAGTGCCACTTCGGTTACGAGGGGTTGCAATTTTTAGGACACGTCGTTAGCCAAGAAGGTGTCCGGCCTGATCCCGAAAAGCTCTCCGCAGTCGCCAAGTTCCCTATACCTACGGACAAGAAGACGTTGCGGCGCTTCCTGGGGCTTTGCGCCTATTACCGTCGATTTATTGCTGGCTTCTCATGAATTGTCTGGCCATTAACTTCACTGACACGCGACAACGTTGTCTTTCACTGGGGTGAAAAAGAGCACCAAGCTTTTAATGAACGCCGGAGACGTCTACAGACGCCACCTGTCCTGGCGCACTTTGATGACGACACCCCTACCCTGCTTCATACCGATTTGAGCAATGTGGGTTTAGGTGCTGTATTGGTGCAGCGCCAGGATGGTGTAGAAAAAGTGATTGCTTATGCCAGCAGGACTCTGTCTAAAGCAGAAGCGAACTATTCGGCAACAGGAAAAGAATGCCATGCAGTGGTATGGGCGTTTATGAAATTCTGCCCCATACTTGTACGCTCGCCCCTTTCAAGTCATTAGCGACCATCACTCTCTCTGTTGGCTGCCGAACTTGAAGGACCCTTCAGGGAGACTCGCGCATTGGTGCCTTTGGTTACAAGAGTTCGACGAGACGGTTATTTACAAATCCGGAAAGAAGCATGCGGATGCTCACTGCCTTTCGCGAGCACCGTTCGAACCCTCCACCATGACCGATGAAGACACTGCTTATTTAGGAGTCATCGATGACACAATTCTTTCCCAAAAGCAGAGAGAAGACCAGGAATTGCTCCCTCTGATTGATTTCTTGGAGGAACAAAATACGGTTGTGCCTAAGATTTTCGCACGCAGCCTCTCTTCATTCTTTCTTCGCAACGACGTAATTTACAAAACCTTCCATCCTGAGGGGAACAGTCATCTGCTCGTCGTCCCAGCAGCTCTCCGCACGGACGTCTTGCAAGCCTGCCAATACGAGCCAACCGCCAGCCACCTTGGCTACACCAGAACATTGGCTAGAGTACAACGCGGATACTACTGACCGAAACTGCCGGCGACAGTGAATCACTATGTATGGACGTGCGTAGACTGCCAACGTCGTAAATCAGCCGCTGAAAAATCATCCGACCTACTTCACCCTCTTCAAGTTCCAAGTACACCTTTCAAGTAAATTGGCATGGACCTCCTCGGACCATTTCCGACGTCTACTGCCGGGAATAAATGGATAATTGTCGCCACCGATTATCTAACTCGCTGCTAGGAGACAAAGGCTCTGCCCGTGGGTACCGCCACCGAAGCAGCTCGGTTCTTCGTTGAGAACATTGTCCTCAGGCATGGCGCTCCGGCACTCATTATAATTGACCGAGGAACTGCCTTTACGGCCGAGCTTTTGGAAACCGTTCTCCGCCTCAGCGGTACCAGTCATCGTAAAACGACGGCCCATCACCCTCAAACCAATGGATTGACGGAACGCCACAATAACACCATCGCAGACATGCTCTGTACGTTACGTGGACGTGGACCACAAGAATTGGGACGAAATTCTTCCTTACGTCACGTTCGCCTACAATACGGTACAAGGACACCACTCTCATGAAGCCTTTCAGCCTTCTTCATGGGCGACCAGTGACAACTATGCTAGATGCCATGTTGCTCCCCGAGTGCCGACGGCGACGATGTCGATCAGGACGCCAAGAAATTCGCACAGCCCGCAGAGGGATGCCGCCCAACTAGCGCGTGTGCGTATGAGAACTCAGCAAGAGTATGATGCACGACGCTACAATCTTCGCCACCGATATGTAATGTATGAACCTGGCGACAAGGTGTGGGTCTGGACGCCTATTCGCCGCCGTGAACTCTCCGAAAAACTATTTACGGCGATACTTCGGGCCCTATGTTGTGCTGAGACGTTTAACCGACGTAACGTATGAGGTGGTGCCAGTCGGGTTATCGACATCCAAGCGACGCCAGCAACAAGTCGACGTCGTCCATGTTGTACGCATGAAGCCGTACTACACGGACCGATCTTTACCTCCTACTTCCTTTTCTTACCATCTAGGTGTTGCTTCATGACGAGGGGGGCAAATGCCGCATGCAAGAAGACGCCAAAGATGACGACTGGATCTACGAGCGCAAGGCTGGAAGAGGACGAAGCTGAAACGCGCAGGGACTCTTTCTGGTTGACCAGTAAACAGTTTTTACCTTCAGCTCTCCTCGAGGTTGTACCGAGGCGTGACAATACATACCTAGTCAATTCTTGCAATATACGCAGCTTTGAATAACCCCATATTTGAATTTCTTGCTAGCCCCTGGGATAGCTTTTTGCTACTTTCTACAAGTCATTATATAGCTTGATTTTATCAACACAATTATGTTTTCATGCAGGGCACAATGAACAGCGCATAACTTAAAAACTACAGAGAGATTACGGGCGATATTGTAACGTGCAACGCGAAGGAGAACCTCCGGAGCAGAGACGGAAAACTGCGCTGGTTCCTAAGTAGTCCGAGCGCGCAAGCGAGAGAGAACCAACTTCTTCCTCCACGAATGCAGGCGCATCTACTTCTTCTACAGTGGCACGTATCACTTCCCCCTCCTTCTGCAGCATCGGCACAATGCGGTGAGGAGGGGAAAGTCAGCGAAAACAAAGCTGCAGTGAACCGCTGTTCAGTCAGACAGTCTGTTGTTGTAAGGCTTCATGCGAACAATGTGCTCAGCCTAAAATACGATGCGACCGGTGCGATGAGCAAGTTAGTTGCTTGGGCAGGAGCAACTGCATACGTCACATTACTGATGCGGCGCACTACTTCGTAAGGGCCGAAGTATCTGCGCAACAACTTTTCAGAAAGTCCGCAGCGACGAACAGGTGTCCAAACCCACACCAAGTCGCCAAGCACGTAACTGACGACGCGGCGTCCAAGATTGCACATAGGGGCGTCAGTCTCCTGTTGACCTTAATTCGCAGGCGTCCCGATTGCCGCGCTTCCTCTGCACGCTGAACGAAGGTGTCTACGTCGAGGTCAGCGTCAGAGTCGCAGTAGGCGTCAACGGGCAACATACGATCCAACGGAGGGGTCACTTGCCGACCGAAGACAAGTTGAAAGGCGGTCGGTCGGGTTGTCTCCTACAGGGCGGTGTTTTATGCAAACGTTAGGTATGGCAGAATGGTGTCACAACTTTGATGTCTCGACGTCAACATAGATAGAAAGCATGTCGCCTAGTGTGCGGTTGAGTCGCTCTACCAACCCGTTTGTCTGTGGGTGATAGGCCGTAGCACGTCGATGGCTGGTGTGCGACAGAGTCAGCACGGACTGGGTTAAGCGGGCAGTGAAAGCAGTCCCGCGGTCAGTAAAAACAACGACGGGGCTCCATGACGCAGGACACTGTCGTGGATGAAGTGCGCCACTTCAGCAGCAGTGCCTTTGACAAGGGACGTGGTCTCAGCGTACCGTGTCAGGTAGTCGGTTCGCAAAGACGATCCAACACTTTCCAGACGAAGACTTCGGAAAAGGGACCAAGAAGGTCCATGTCCACTTGCTGAAAAGGGATCTTCGGTGGATCGACGAGGTGAAGAAATCCGGCTGGTTTCAAAGGATGAGACTTCCGACATCGGCAGTTACGTCATGGTTTTACGCAGGCAAGCACCAATGGGAGTAGCCTGGTCCAGTAATAATTTTGTTTAATCAGCGCGAGTGTACGACTCACTCCAAGACGGCCGGCGGTGGGTGTATCATGTAAGGCACTCCAAATCTCTTGCCGCAACTTTGGTGGTGCTACAAGCAGGAACCCTTCTTTGTGGCTGGCAAATGTTGCGCTTGTAAAGAACACCAGATCGTAAAGTGAAGGTGTGGAGCCCACGACGAAAAACACGCGGGATGCGAGCATTGATGCATTCGAGGTAATCGATGAGGGGTGCGAACTCTGAGTCCGCCTGTTGAAGCTGCACTATTTGGTGTGGTACTAACAGCGCCCAGGAAAGGAAAATCATCGGCGGTCTCTTCGGTACCGATTGTGATAGGTGCACGCGACCAACACTCGACATCCTGATGCTTACGACCCGACTTGTGGACGACTGCTAAGTTCCTATTCTCAAAGGCGTAAGCTCCATCTGCCCAAGCGTGGAGGAACGCAATAGGGAACGTCGTGGAGGAACGCAATAGCCGTGCCTTCGACGAGCTGTTGATATTCGTTCGCAAAGTTGGTCAGGAGAACGTGGGTGTCGCCGTTACGTAGCTGGACGAAGCCCCTTGCAACGGCAAGCCCCGCTGAGGGCAGCAGTTGAGTATGGCCGTCCGCCAGGCCATCGTAGTCGTGAAATGGTCATTCCGCACGAGCACCAGGACACAGCACCACGGTGACATTGTGACGTCATTCTCGACAATTGCGCAGAGCGTTGCTGCAGGGAGCTCGGGAGTCAAATCGGGCCACGGCCTGTTTGGTCGAGAACGTGACACGTGCGTCCTGAAAGTCGATCGCAGCGTATTTCAGCCTGCAGGAAGTCGATCCCCAGAATCAAGTCTCTGGAACTCTCGGAAAGAACGACAAATTGACCAACGTGCGTGAACCCATTAATGCCAACTCTAGCTGTGCACTTGACAACAGGCGACATTAGGTGGCCACCAGCGGTGTGAATGTGGGTCCTCGTACACGGTGTCAGAACCTTTTTAAGTTATCCACCAATGCACGGCTCATAGCAGAATAATCAGCACCGGCATTGATGAGTGCGGTAATCTCAGTTACAATTGTCACACGCAAATCGGATGCAGCGTATTCGATGCTCTCACTGCTTCTCTCTGTCCATGTATCCTCGGCTCGAGGCTTTTGCGACAGAGAATCTTGACACGTCCAAACGTCAGCTGCCTTGCCCCCAGAGGTCGCTAATGTTAGTTTTCCCCAAGCAGACTCGACGAGCGGTGGCCAGCAGAGCAACTCTGGCGGCCGGGATGGAAGCGCGATAGCGAGGTGAAGGCGAACAGGACTCGCGCCTTCCAGAGTAGAGAGGGTTCTGGTGTGTCCAAAGATGCTCCACAATCTCATGCGGTCGATAGCCGTTCTGAGGACAAGGTGCGTCGGGACGGAAACTGCGAAGACCCACTTGGCGGTACGGAAACGTTCGGTATAGATGACCGGGCTCCCCACAGTAGTAGCACAGAGGCCTACGGTCCTGTGTACGCCACAAATACGACTTCCGAGGGCGTGGCCCAGCTGTTGCAGGCGCGGTTGCATAATATGGGGCGATTCTACTCACGGGAGATGCCGGGATTCTGCCGTAGCCAGGTGCGGTTGCATGAACATGTGCCGATGTTGCTTACGGCAGACGTCGTGGTACTGGAACCGTAGCCAGCCGTGCGACGTACAACGGATGCGCATGTGGGTCTGTCATCGAACCGGGGCGGCGCTTCAAGGACAGGAGGTGTCTGCGTAACCTGACGCACCTCGTCTCTGACGACCTCGGTCATCGCTGCCAACGGTGCAGGTGCAACCAGGGGCAGACGGATTCGTTGGAGTTCCTACCGGCCAACTGAGCGAATCAGCTACCGCAAGGTGTCTGCACTGCCGGTGAGGCACGACGAAAAGGATTCGGGCACCATGCTGTTGGTGTCCCGATTGTATTGGCGGGCCCGTTATTGGAGCGTCGTCACCACGGTGGTAGCGTCCGTAAGGAATTCCGCCATAGTACGAGGTGGGCTGCGCACGAGGCCAGTGAACAGCTCCTGCTTACCCCTACGCATGATATGGCGAAGCATCTTCTCCGTCATGTTGCGGTCAGCGCGCTTGAAGAGACGGGCCATGTCTTCAAAATACAAGCGCACACTTTCGTTAATGCGCTGATTTCGGGAGTGCAGCGCAGCTTCAACCTTCTCCCGGCGGTCGGCGTTGGGGAATGGGGCCAGGATACTCCGGCAAAACGTCTCCCATGTGGGAAAGATAGTCTCGTGGTTTTCAAACAACGTCTGGGCAGACTCTTCGAGAGCAAAGTATACATATTGAGCTTCCGCTTGCCGCTCCAGCCGTTGTAGCACGCGACCCTCTCGAAGGTCTCCAGCTAATCTTCAGCGTCTTCATACACGTCGCCGTGAAATGATGGCGGTGTTTGCGGTGGGTGGCAAAGGATCGGCGCCAGGGGCCGAGTGTCAGTGGCCATGGTAGTTGGAGTCGACGGACTAGTCTGGATCGGCACCGGGTGCCTGGTGTCAGTGGCCGTATCAGTTGGACTCGGCCGCCCATGCTACGTGGTTCTTGTGGGCAGAGAAATGGGCCCAAATTCAGGCGACTTTCCACGGATACGGTGGCTGAGTTGCTGGTGAACAGGTGTGAGGTCCGTAGTGATGCTGTACGGAGTGCGGTGGTCGGGAAGCGTACCCCGCTCTGCTCCGCCAAACTCTAACGTGCAACGAGAAGGAGAACCTCCGGAGCAGAGACGTTAAACTGCGGCGGTCGTTTTTGTTGCCTCAAATACGATGGCACATACCCATTGTGGGGGGACTGTGGCGGTCCTTAAGTAGCGCGAGCGAGAGACAGCCAACTTCTTCCTCTACGAATGCAGGCGCTTCTACTTCTACAGTGGCAAGTATCAATATCGCTAATACGTATAATAAACAAAAGCGGCCTTAGAACACATTCTTAGAGGACTCCAGACGCGTCTTGAATGCTATGTGAAAGGGCATGGTTTAGGGTAAAGAAATGGCTGTGGCTCAACTCTGCTCAACAGGATTATACTAAACGAAAGGCGGCCAAACCAGTAACCGATGTCGACGCGGAGATTTTGGCAACATCCGCTGCCATTTTCCGCTTGAAACACACTTGCTGCCTCTTCCGCTGCTTCTCCAGACGTACCTCGCGTTCTTCAATCATTTCATCAAACTTACGAGCCCGCATTCGTGACTTTACTCTAGCCAACCTGGCTTTGTGACGCTCTCTGTCGTAGGGGTTGCTAGAAGCCGCCCGGCGCCTCCAATGTTGAGTCGAAGATCTCGTCCCGGTGACCGGTTCTGGCTCCATGTTTCTCCGGTGCGTCCGCGGCAAGCGCTGGCCTTTATTCAGCCAGAGCGAATCACCTGGTCAGTCACGTGACAAAACTGACGAGACCAAGCGGTCGGAGCGGCGGTCGGCGCAGCGGTGGAACGAGCGGTAACATCTGCGACAAGTCACATGATATGACGTCACAGTCTTACCTACGGTGAGCCTCCAGTTAGAGGTCAAATCCAAGCGTGGTTTGTCCTTCATATTTGCATGCGTGAAGTGGAGCTTTTCACTCCAGTTCTTCATCGAGGCTATTAGCTTATCGTTTTTTATTGCAGAACTTAAATTAACTTTTCATGTGCAACCGTGTCAAAAGCCTTGCGAACTTCTAAAAATATTACATTAGTATGTTTCCCTTCGTTAGTTGCTTCTAAAAAGTCATGAATTGTCGTACTAGCTATCAACATGTCGAAACCCTCTTTCTGAAGCCATGTTGATATTCTGGTAATACGTTATGTTTCTTCAAGAAAGGTAGATAAATGCTTGTGAATAATAAGCTAAAGGATCCTGCATTCTCTTGAAGTAAAAGATATCGGGTGATGATTTCGTGCAATTTTTTGTCACAAATTTAATACAAAGCTTTTTTTCCGGCAACCCGCCAGTCTTCCGGTAAAGCACCTTCCTCTAGAGATCTTCTAAATATCACACGCAAGTAACTGGTACATCATTCAGTATTCTGTTTCAGACAGTTTGGTATATCATCTAGGCGGGGCGATTCCCTGACATCCAAATTTAACAATTGATTTAATGCTCCATTTTCAGAGCTGGTTCTATGAGGAATCGGGGTAAAGACAAACTGAACGATGGGTGTTTCTTAACGTGGAACTACATTGTATCAATAGACTGCAGTCCAGAATCTTGATAAAACATTGTGAAAAGAGGAAGTTAATGATCACCTGCAGCAACAGCAGCGCAAAAGCGCAGCGTGAGACGAGACCGCAAATGTTCATTCAAGGACGTACGTTTTACTGTTTCGCTCAGACCTCTCAATTGACCGTCGCCCATCTATAAAGCTCCTTTCATTTTGATCGTGTTTCTGGATTCCATTCTGGCGAGGTGCAGTCGGACCTTCGCTGCTACTATTCCTTCAGATGCAAGCTAGCCGTTCGGCTGTTCGCCGGCGCCCGTTGCTGTCCTGGTGCGCTCCGACAGTGGGACCCTCGTACCTTAAACGGCCCCTACGACCGCTAAGGGGTGGGTGTCCATAACCAGTGGGACGACACCACGAAACCAAAGAATTTCATCTTCCACTTATCTGGCATTACCAACCTCTGGTACAACAATCACGAATCGATTAGGTCTGCCCTTAGTAACAGCATTACCGAGATCTTCGGTCTACCGGCCATGCGCAACTTCGCCCCGAGCAGCGTCTCCGATTTCGGACCCAGCAGGATGGTGAAGCCATCACCTGCTGCAGAGAAGCTTTCGTTAACGTCTGCAAGCACGTCAATATGTTCATGACGGAGACTGACAAAAAGTCAAGTATGTCCTCTGAAGCAACAAAGACCGCTTTTAACATGCTGGTAGCCAAGAGCCCTAGCTACTTCATCAAAATTTGTGACCTCTGTCATATTTACGCCAAGCTTCGCGGACTGCGCCAGTGTTCTTTAGCCAAAATTGAAAAAATTACTTCACAGACGTGATCAACAACTACAATACTTCAGAAAATTAGAAGGTCAGCAGATTCGAAAACCGCCTCAGTATCCCTTTAAAGCCGCCCCTATACTAACATCTGGTTCGCGCGAGACAATATTTCGGTTATTATTATCTTAGTACTCCAAGTTAACTGCTGACAAATCGCATATTTCTTTAGTTTATCTTTTCTCCTATATGATATGGAGTGTCCTTTTTCCTTTAGAGTATTGTCGAAAAGCAAATGGTAAAATATCAAGCGCGAAATTTTGATAGGTATTAATAAGCAACTCACGTGCCATCTGTGTCGTTCCAAGCTCGGCCGGCTTGAAGTTGCCAGCCCGGGTTCGGGTTCGTATATAAAAGGAACGTATCATGCTTTTGACCTATTATTGCGCATTGCACTACGGGTGTGCTAGCACCGACACGGATCAAACAGGGCCATGATGTAGGCTGAGAAAAAAGATTACGCAATTTTTATTTGCTTATTTTTCGGGCTGCAGTGGTTAAATTTGAAATATTTTTTTTTCAGAAGTGGAGTTGGGGCGACATTCCGGAGCGTCTCGCAAATGCAGCAATCTCGGTTTGTTGACGCGGAATCAGAGAAAGCTTAACGGCATCATTATATGAAGCATAATTAGCGTCACTGACAGTGCAATTTCTAAGCAATTTCAGACGTCCATGCTTGGCTAGGTTGAAGGATACGAGAGAAAAAATTAAATTGCCCTTTCAAGGGACTCAAGAGCAGAAACTGTGGGTTATAATCCGCGAAATCAAGCAGCGGGCTGAACTACTGCGCCGTTCTTAATGAAGCGTTGTAACACGTGACATGCGGCTCATTTCGATGAGTGCTTGCCCCTCCTTAAGTACAGGGCGCCCCTAGCTTGGGCCATCTATGTCAGCCGTGATTGCGGTTGAGCATGGTTGCTCCATTCGTGAAATTTATTATCCGTCAGAAGCGTACCCAAAAGTGTGCTTCCAGCAACGACGCTTTTCTCGCGGTCATGAGCGCAGTGGTACATTCACATTTCTATTCGCCGTTGCTAACGATTCATTACTTATGTGGACGAAATAAAAACGAACACTTAGAAAAACAGTGTACAGTCGCGAGTAAAAAAGATTAGCACAATGATTTCACTGGAGGGTCGGAAATCTCACTGCGCAGCTGGCGCGGCGCCGTGCTTTGAGAACAAACCTGGCACACTTGTTATCGGCGTATTCGTAACCACAGCGCCCAGCGTTGCTATCCGCTGCTGCGGTGGCACGTCACTAGTGCTAAAATCTTTTTTAGTCGTGACTGCACACAGATAAAAATAACCGTATGGCGCGTGCATTTACGTAATAAAATCTGTAGGGATGAACGGAGTGTTTTGACGCCACATATGCAGTTTCTATAAGTGACCTCGGTTTCGGCGGTGCGGTAATAAATACCAGAAGATATGTCCATAGAATCCTGTCGCATTTAACAGTATTTGTAGTTCGCCTTGCGTTTGCATCAAAAACTGCAGCCGAAATATTTTCCTTGTCTACCGTTAAATCTTACTGTACACCCACAATGCAGCTGGGTTTTGCTTTGTTGTGTTTTTTTTTTGGTACCTGATCTGAGCTGCTAGCTTGCTTCGTTTTTTGTGACCTTTATTTCTTGTGATCATTTCTTTCCTTCTAATTCATATAAACCTTTCGAATTTTAGGCAAGAAAAGGGTTATATAGCAAGGTACCTAGTTTTAAGAGCGGCATGTGGCTATTTTGTAGAGCCCAATCAGTGCTAAATTCCGGAGATGGGAATAGGAAACTTTCGTTCCTAAACAAAAAACCTCAGGACATAACAGTCGCTATCCACTAAAAAAAAAAAGAGTTGTTTTTACGCCAATATTTGCCTTAAACTTCCGCACGCAAGTATTCTGAGCCAACTGAGGCTTTCGCGAGTGGCTGTAAGCGCCTTCAATATCTCCAGACATAACCACTAAAAAGACATTGTTTCGGATGTGGCGCAAAGGGAAGAAGCCATTTATCTACATTTGACCACGTCTATGTTTGTTGCAGCGAAACGGTACAAAAAAATTAGCTGTGGTTTAAACTTTGGTTAACCCTGGTGAGAAGCGAAAGCTTCCTTTGCATGGCTACGTCCGCAAACGCCACACACACTTGCGAACGGATTGTATGTAACGCTTCGATTAAATGCCCGATGGGGCAGTTGCCACCTGCCATGGTGGGCAAATTGTGGTGACGTCAGTAGGTCACATGACCTGCCACGTGACACCACGTGACACATGTCACGTAACTGCAATGACGCTGCCCTCTTGGAAACCTAGCGTAGTGAAGCTTTCGCTTCAAAATAAAATCCATAC
The DNA here is from genome assembly GCA_030143305.2 of Amblyomma americanum. Taxonomy (NCBI): domain Eukaryota; kingdom Metazoa; phylum Arthropoda; class Arachnida; order Ixodida; family Ixodidae; genus Amblyomma; species Amblyomma americanum. Next base: position 223,160 of record JARKHS020006460.1, read on the forward strand.
AATAAGCTGCTTTTCTGCTATGACAGGACATGCGCGGCACTCAAGTGCTACTAAGACGCAAACTGTGCACAATTTCCGAAACATAACTCTTTTCGCTGAGATTGCCAAACAATAACACGTTCTGTGGTCAGACCAATAGTCACAATAGTTGTGCGTCAAGTGCCAACTACTGCAATGTTTCATTCACACAGAGCAAAATTCGGCAGACACTTAAGACTCCTTACGTGTGTGAATGCGCAAGCATGATTATCTCATGTTGTATTGATACTTATATACACACCCATACATGCGTATGACACCACCAGGAACGCTGTACGGGGAACGGTTGCATCACAGTTCTGTTACGAAAGCATGAAGAAGGCATACACTTGAATTTACTTATATGCCATCGGCTCAAATCCCTGTTGTGTGTTCGATCCCGGCCATGGCGGTATAATTTCGACGAAGGCGAAATTCTAGAGACCCGTGTGTTGTCCGAGGTCAGTGCGCGTTGAAGAACCCCAGTTGTTCGAAATTTTCGCAGCCCTTCACTACAGCGTCCCTCGTAGTCTGAGTCGCTTTGGGAAGTTAAACTTCCATAAAATCATAAACCATCAAACCCCTGTCGCAAGCTAGCCTTCAACTTGACTTGCACATTTAAGCTATATGCAAATAGAAATGAAATGATGAAGGGTTCTATTAAAATTTTGGTAAGAATGTCGGGAAAACTAGCGCCGCATGGAGGTCAGCCAGTGGCGAGTATATATAGATGAACGGCATGTATAGAATTGTCGAAAGTGGCGATCCTCGGCTTGATGTGTGCGTCATACGGCCGCTTGGTGACGTCATCCTATTTTTCTTGCCATCACTGGGATTTTCTGTACCATCTGCGAGTACGCACACACGCACGCCATCGAATTTTCTCGTATTTTGACTAGTAATGCTTTCGCAATAAAAATGTGCCCAAATCATTATCAAGAAAATGTTAAATACGGTAAAAGCTCAAAAATACATAAAAGCTAGAAATCTAGTTATTTTCTTATCGCCGGGCCTTGTACACCCTTTGTCCAAAAGTTTGGAGCCCAGGGGGTTTGCTTTCATGCTACACTGTTTGGTCAGTAATGCATCCCCTGTGTGGAAAATCACCTGAAAGCAAGAAGATTTCTGTTCCTGCCCCTTCTGATATATAGGACTTCCATGAACGCTACCGGAGCCCCCCTGCATGACTTTGTAGGAAACCCCTCGGCTCTTTATTTCTGACAAAAGCTGTAACCGTAAATAAGCTACAGTCTGCATCATCGCCTACGTCGCTCCCACAAAAATCGACCGTCATGTCCATTTATGTTCTGTCTGTGCTGCCATTAATTAATTTTAAAACATTCCTTTTTTTTAATTCTCAAATGTAAATTTTTATCTTAAGATATATTCACGGCAATACGCAAGTGTAGTTGCCTTGTTTTATTTTTTTACCTATTTTTCTCGGATGTGTTTGGAAATTTAGTGGCGAATAAGCCACTTGAACACGTGCCATCATATTAGAAGCACATTTCTTTAGCTACATTAGCGACACGAACTACTGGACGAGTCTATTCAACGCAGTATTAACGTGGAACAGAGAACGGCACACGAAAGGGGACACTGTGTTGCGTTCTTCGTTGATGTCTTTGCTTTTAATGCTTTGCGCTGCCTCACCCTCATACCTACACATGCTAACACTGCTATACGCAGCCGTCCCAGTAATCTGTGGCGAAGAACTTTGTTAAGCGTCTCATTTGTCTTCTCCGTTGTCTTTTTTCTTTGATATTTCGTGCTGATTTTTTTACGTGATGCATCACCAACTAACCCGACAGCACACCCTTCTAAACTCTGTAACTCAGAGGATTCACATATTAAGCGTTGCCACCAGGTAGTTATCTCCGGCTTTTCATTTTCTGTACGTAGGAATATCAAAGCTCAGTTTCTTTGCCAACCATTTATTTCATAAAACCTGCTTTTAAATGTCGGAGGTAGGGCAATCCACGGCCTTTGTATGACTTAAGGTCTTGAATTTCAACGTTTGTACCGCTCTCCCGGCAGACACCGCACTCAAGGAAGGCTGAATGGTGGGTCGGTTGGTATGACATGTCGAAGAATAATTTTTATTAGCCGAAAAAAGACGAGAGACAAGAGGCGAACCTACACAAGACAAGGCTGGACACAGAACAAGCCTTGTCCTATGTAGGTTCTCCTTTTTTTCCTCGTCTCTTTTCGGCTGGTAAAAATTATTCTTCGAAACCATACTCAGGGCCAAGACAGTCAGCAAGGAGGAATAGACACCAGGCGAAACTTTTTGAGATGAACACCGCAAAGAATTGGTCTCGCTCGGTCACGCAGGCAACAGAAAGTCAGGCAGGCGCATGAGGCCAGCCGAAACCTGGGGAGGTGCTCTCCGGTGTTTCTGGTGCGTCTGCTTGCCTCAGTACACCTTCATTGTCTCTCTCCTAAATGACCAAGGGTCCCTGAACACATGGCAGGAAAAGGAGGGCCGCCTACCGTCATACTGATGATCACTTCGTTTTATTGTGCTCATACTTAGGTATTGTTAGGTGCAGCTTTTGGAGCAGAATTTACCCTATTGTAATAGCGGCCACATTATTAGAACCGCCAGATGTCATTTTCAGGACTTCATCGTGCGTGTTAAATAAAAAATAATTTCGTTACCCAAAAGTAGTTCATTCTTTTCCAGGTGGTGCTAAGCTTTTGCCATAGGCAGAACTGATTCGAAAAATTTACACGCGGTGTTTGAACCTCTATGTATTCTGTGAATTGTCTAAAGATAGTACAGAAAACCTCTGAAACCAGCGCAGAACGCGCAGGGAGCAAACTGTTTGCAATGCTAAACAACTGAAATGCAGCTGTCCGAAAAAGAACTGCGGCGTCGCTGAAAAAAAAAAAAGCTGCGGTGTAAAAGAAAAAACTTCATTTTCTTGAGCCTAGCTGCATACCTAGCGGGAGCATGAAACCATTTGTCTGTTCTCTTTTTCAGACTTAAGTCCTTGGAATATGACTTCCTTTAGCGGGCGGGTTCACCGCAGCGGTGTCCCTTTTGTCAGTGACTAAGAACTTAAGTGAAAAGTGATGTTATAATTGTGCTTCACGATACTGAGAAACAGCAGAGAACATCAAAGTAAAGACGGCTCGCTTTGTAAAAGGTTACTTACTGCACAAAGCGGAGAGCATCGGCGCGTTATCTCTCTTCATCCCGCCTCTAGAAACATCGCTGCATAAGGAAATAAATATTATTTCTAACTTTATATGTTTCATAAGATGAAACCATGAGAGTTAAATAAATCAGCAATACAATTTAAGCCCTTACAAATCTTTCAGGCAAATTCACTTTGTTCTCACAGCTTACTTTAGAGGACGCGCATCATCTCAACGTACATGATTTCTTTCTTTGTTGTAAAAGTTTTAGTAGCATCTTTTTTGTAAAGTTGATTCCTTAAATTCGTCCATAGAAAACTCTTTCCTCCTCCTCTACCGTATATCTCCTCCTGATAAAACCACAATTTTATTGTAGGCAATATCTTCGCTTCGGCCTAGCTAGTCGATATTTGCCGCATCGCTTTCTGTGGGGCCATTAAATTGTAGATATACAGAAATGCTACTTCTACAATGTCTTCTGTCTTCGGTAAACGTTGTGGTGCATTGCACCGATCTGAACCTTTAAATGCGAGAGCCGTTAGTTTGTCGGCTCGAAAAAATTTCCTGCTTCTATATCACGAAATCCCTTTATAGGTCGAGAGCCATCGACCTTTATCTTTTATCGGTCTAGAGAGAGAGAGAGAGAGTGACGTGGCAACGTCATTACAAACTGCCTGTCGTGGCAAGTGGGAACCTTCCCAACGTATTGGGGAAAAATTGCTCACCATGCTCTGCGGCAGCCGCATTATTTATTTGTGAAGGCAGGTCACGTTAGAGAGCGGCGTCATGACAGCCAAGGCCGTCATGGCAAGGAGCAACCATGTGAGCTCCCTGCCTGTCGTGAAACGTGAAAATGAAATTAATTCAAATAGTTTCAATTCATTTGAAACCTCCCTACCATCACGCTGTGCATGAGCTTTACGAGAGCTCGAAAAGAGCAACCTGAGTTCTGGTAATTTCGCCCACCTGGGCTTTTTTAACGTCCCCTGACATCGCATAGTACTCCGGCCTCTATACTTTCATCTGCATCGCAAGTCGGACGCCGCGGCCGGGATCGAACCCGCTTCTTTCGGGCCAGCAGCCGGCCGCCAAAACCACTGAGCCGTCGTGGCGGCCCCTTCATCCTCCTCGCTTTTTCTCAGATGGCCTTAGTTATAAAGCTTTCGGTACGCCGAAACAGAGTGGTAAACTACGGCTACATGCAAGAGCGCCACAACACAATAATTGCTCGAAGCCGTAGTTTACCACCCTGTTTCAGCGTGCCGAAAGCTTTATAACTAAGGCCATCTGAGAAAAAGCGAGGAGTTATACTAAACGTGCACAGAGATTAATCTAGCCCGTGGCCGACGAGTGTTTAGGGATTGCAATCTATATGGAGCAGCGAAGGAGTTTTAATGTCACATCTGAAGCGTCCGGAGGCGGCCGCCAGTAGCAGCTCTGTTATACAAAGTTGCGATAAAAATGCCGTCTGTGGCTGTAATTGAAGAATTCTTGCCTTATTCACGATTTTCAGCAATCCATCTTTGATTTTCATCAGAACCTTTAGCTAAACGTTTTGCTTCAGTACACCTTATATTCCTAAAGGTACTGACAATGCAGCGGATTATTCCTGTCCTTGCCCGTTTTTTACCGCCATTTCATTTCATTAATTTTCTCATAATGTTTTTTTCTCGGGATGTTTTTTTCTGATGTTGAACACACCTAACTGTTGAAAAAGTTGGGTTCTCATGGACGTGGACACATGCTGTTTGGGACATTTTTGTAGGGGGTAGCATTACTTTTCTCTCAGGTGCCGTCATTTTTGCACAATAATTTTCGGTGTAATTATTCACAACATATATGTTACAAATATGGGTTTAGAACAAGCATCGCTGACTAATAATAAAAAGCCTGCCGTAATACGGCAATCAAGTTGGAGGTTTCCCGCTATCTTCTTGGAAGCCCTTTGAGCGATAAACGTGGAAGTGGCATCTTTTGGTTATCGGGGTGAAAACCTAAGCAAGCATTATATATAGTTTATATCCACTGCGTCCCTAAAAAAAAGTTTTTGTGCCAGAATGAAACTTATACCGAAGAAAGGTAAGTTTTGTGCCAAAATAAGAATTTCCGACAGTGGTTTTCGTTACCACACCTTGTCCGGTTGGTATCGACAGAACGCTGTTCACGCAGCTCTTTTCCGATTGCAGAGTTGTGAAAGGTCACAAAGAGATAGAAAACAACAGCTGGTGTGTTGTTGATTCAGTCACAGAAAAAAACTCCATTCCTTCATTCTTTCATCTATAATCTCCTTACTGCAGCTTTGAGCACTCTATTTCGAAACAAAGAAAATGTGGCCGTGCGTGAGTTCCGGAACGTTTTTTAAGCTTGAAATTTGCTTTGTTTCCAAAGATGACATTCGTGATAACTTGTATCTACTGCAAGTAACGGCCATTGATGGGGTAAGGACCATTCACGATGCGTCCGCGCTGGGCACGTGCCAAACCGGCTTCAAAAGATAGTGAAACACCAAACATCCCATTTTTGAAGCGACAGCTTTACGGTCTCGTTGTGCAGAAAATGCGGCGGCGTCGGTGTCGTCCTCGGTGCTGTGCTCGACAATTATTGTTTTGTAGGGTGGCCCAGGTGGCCACCCCCGGAGAAGCAACGGGACCACCGGATTGTGAGCAAAGTAACCACACTGGCGGTTGGCACGTATATAAATTATTGGTCGCAACAGGTTGCTCGGGACGAGCAACTGGGGTCGCACAAGACCCACCGGTCGCAGCGCTTGCCAGAGCAGGGCGGTGACGTATCTCTTTGCTGCTGCACCATTGCACAATGAGCGGCATGAGGTCTGCTACTTGCATATGAATGTAAGGTTGACCAATTTCACATATAGATTAACTCAATATTGAAAAAAAAAATCCGCGTGTCGTTGCAAATGCAAACCCAGTCCTGGGGTGCGGTCTGATCTAGGTGAACAGAACCGACAATGCACCCCGTCACCAGAACAGGATTTGGCCACCGTGGCGTAGCACTTGCAATTGCCCACAACCCTCTGTGAAAAAAAACAATTAACCCTAGGCCCTCACTCACCAGGCTGCAAATAACCTGACCAAGGCGTTGGTCAGACCTCTTACGCAGCGGAGGGTGCTAAGAATATCCCGCCCCGGGCAGGCCGCCATTGGAATCTGAACATGGCAACGTTTAACGCTAGAACGTTATCCAGCGAGGCTAGGCTAGCAGTGCTGCTCGAGGAACTAGCTGGCATTAAATGGGATGTCATAGGACTTAGTGAATTTACGAGGACAGGTGAGGCGTGTACAGTACTAAAGGGCGGCTACATACTGAGCTATCGCGGATTACGGGATAGACGAGAACTCGGTGTGGGATTCCTCGTCAATCAGAATATAGCTGGCAACATAGAGGAGTCCTATTGTATTAAGTAGAGGGTGGCAGCTATCGTAATTAAACTCAATAGGAGGTACACGCTGAAGGCGGTGCAGGCCAACTCGCCTACATGCAGCCATGATGACCAGATCGTCGAAAACTTCTATAAAGACGTGGAATCGGCAATTAATTAATTGAAATCACAGTACACCCTACTGATGGGCGACTTCAGTGCGAAGGTGGGAAAGGAGCAGGCTGGCGACCACGTGGTAGGCGACTATGGGCTAGGTTCTAGGAATAGCAGGGGAGAGTTATTAGTAGAGTTCGCAGATAGGAATAATTTACGGGTCATGAATACCCTCTTCCGCAAACGAGTGAACAGGAACCGGACCTAATAAAGGCCCAATCGTGGGACTAAAAATGAAATGCACTTTATATATTGCGCTCACCCTGGCCCTGTGCAGGATGTGGAGGTCAACGGAAAGTTGCGATGTAGCGACCACACAATCAGTGGGTCTAGAAATAGCCTAGGTTTAAAGAGGGAACGGAAGCAAGTAGTGATGCGGAAGCCTACTAACGAGCAATGTAGAGGAATTCAACTTTTCGCTGCAGAACAGATATTCGGCTTTAACAGAGGAAGACGATCTTAATGTTCAAACAATGAATGATCATCTCACTGCTATCATTACAGAGTGCGTCGTTGAATTGGAAGTAGGAGGGTTCGACAGGATACCAGCAAGTATCACAGGAGACGAAAGATCTGATTCAGAAACGCCAAAGCTTGAAGGCATCTAGGCCTCGAGACAAAACAGAACTAGCAGAGTTATGTCATATGCATATAATAAATAAGCGCAAGAAAGCCGACATAGGGAAGTTAAACATGGAGAGAATCGAGCATGCTCTAAAAAACGGAGGCTGCCTAAAAGCCGCGAATAGGAAACTAGGCAGAGGTAAAAACTAGATGCATGCGTTAAGAGACAAGGAGGGCAATATCATTAGCATATGAAGAGATAGTCAAACCAGCCGAAGAGTTCTACACAAATTTATACAGTAGCCAATGTAATCATAACGTAAATTAGAGAGACAGTGGCGAACAGCAATCTGTCATCCCGTCAGTAAGGAAAGAGGAAATAAAGAAAGCCTTAAGAGCAATGCAAAGTGTAAAGGCATCTGGTGAGGATCAGGTAACAGCCGAAAGGGGGATTGTGCAAGAAAAAGTAGCCACCCTGTATACGCAATGCCTTATGACCTCGACCGTACCAGAAGCTTGGAAGTACGCTAACATTATCTTAATTCATAAGAAAGGAGACACCAAGGACTTGAAAAATTGCAGGCCATTCAGCTAATTGTCCTTTGCTTACAGGATATTTATAAGTTAATCGCTAATAGATTCAGCGAAACATTAGACTCCAATCACCCAAATGATCAGGCAGGCATTTGTAAAGGATATTCCACAATACATCATATACAAATTATAAATTAGGTAATACAGAAAAGCTCAGAATATAATCAAACCCCAATATATAGCCTTTATTCATTACAAGAAAGCCTTTCACTCAATGAAAACCTTAGCAGTCATGCAGGCAATGCCGAATCAGGGTGCAGAAGAGCCTTACGTGAAAATGCTGGAAGATCTATAGCAACCGCACAGCTGCCACATTCCTGAATAAAATGAGCAATAAATTCCAAAAAGGAAGGTCGTCAGGCAGAGAGAAAGGATCGTCGCAATGCTATACATTGCCTGTTTACAGGAGGCATTCCGAGGCCTGAATTAGGAGCAGTTGAGGATGAGAGTTAATGGAGGATAGGGCTTAGTCGGGCTGGTTGGTTCATGTTGAAATGGTAGGCAAAACACCGCTGACGGACGGGACGGAAGAAGGCGAGACGCATGTGTCTGTTTCGCCTTCTTCCGTCCCGTCTCTCAGCGCTGTTTTGCCTACCATTTCATAATGGAGGATACCTGAAATATCTGCGATTCGCTGATGATATTGCCTTGCTCAGTCACTCAGGAGATGAATTCCAAAGTATAATCAATGAGTTAGACACGCAGAGCAGAACAGTGGGTCTAAAAATTAACATGCAGAAAACCAATTAATGTTCAACAGTCTAGCAAGGGAGCAGCAGTTCACAACTGGTAGCGAGATGCTGTAAAGGGTAAGAGAATATGTTTACTTAGGGCAGGTAGTCACCCCGGATCCGGATCATGAAACAGAAATAACTAGAAGAATAAGAATGGAGTGGAGCGCATATGGCAGGCTCTCTCAGATCATGAATGGCAGTTTACTAATATCCCTGAAGAGAAAAGTGTACAACTATGACTTACCAGTACTCGTCAATGCGACAGAAACGTTCAGGCTAACGAAAAGGGTTCAGCTTAAGTTAAGGACCACGCAGTGGGCTTTGAAATGAAAAATGATAAGAAACATAGGTAATGTTAAGAGACCATTAGCTGGCAGAGTGGGTGAGAGAACAAACGCGTGTTAATCACATCAAAATCAGGAGGAAGAAATTGGCTTGGGCAGGACATTTAATGCGATGACAAGATAACCACTCGTCCATAAAAGTAACGAAGCGGATTCTAAGAGAAAGCAAGCGTAGCAGGGGACCGAAGAAAGTTAGGTGGGCAGATGAGATTAAGACGTTTGCGGGCATACGGTGGGCACCGGCGGTAAAGGACAGGATTAATTGCAGAGACATGTTAGAGGCCTTTGCCCTGCAGTTGGCGTAGTCAGTTTGAAGATGAGGATGATTTCTGCAAACGCGTCATGTCCTTAAGGCAGGCTTAACTGTCCCCTCCAATTTTCTTTTTTTTTCGTCCTGTATTTCCATCTTGCTACGAAAGGCGTGCCACCTAGCCGTTGCACTTTGGTTTCGGATTCTGAAGAGCTTGCGGCCTCCCGGAGGCTTGCGCCTGCACGAACCAAGCTTGGATTCTGCGGACTTCCTCTTTTGGCTGGAAAGGGAAAAATGGTGCGTAATGCTAATCAGAGTCGACTGCCAGTACGCATTCTAAAGTTGGGAACGTCAAAACGGCAAATACCGAGTAATGGCTAGTAAACTTTGCGAGAATCCCGCGTGTACCAAGCTCTGCTGAGTGCAATTGTCGTCATCGCATTAGTGACGCACCACCGAATGGAACCTAATATTGTGTCATCTGTTAAGTTATGTTAAGTGATGCATTCCTAAAAGGGCGTATTTCATAGAGTAGGTCCGCGGCAACAGAACTGAGGACGCAAAAGTAACTGCTAGCAGAAAAATAGGTTATTCTCGACAATTGGCAGTTCCACTTTTTATGCTGGACCTGAACATCGGGAAAGGGTTCGCGCATGCCGTGAGGACGAGTACTATCGACGACAAAAGATTGCGGGACGAGAGTTCTAGGAAAAACGTTTATTGTAGCTCCATTTCGTTACCCAGTCGCCTGATACTGTATGATGGCATTAAAGGCATAAATGCTCCTTCCTCTATTAGCAATATCAGGAGACTAGGTTACGCGGTGGAGGTACAATAAACATTTTTGCAAGAACTGGCGTCCAGCAAACTTTTGTCCTCGACAGTACATTGGATCGAAAGTACCTTTGGGATAAGCAGAATACTCTTTCCCAATGGTCGAGGATGGTCGCGATGGGGGAACCTGGCTTGGGGAAGGGAAGCCAAGCTTGTTGCCTCTTTTAGGGTTTCCCGTCTCGTGTTGTCCGAACCTCTGCGAATGTTTCGTGATATCGAAATATTCTTGGAGAACGAGTTTCTCTTATTTGGAATACTGCAAGTGCTTGCCTTCTACGCAGTCCTGGAAATTCGCTCGACAAGGTCTGCATAATTTTAAAACCAGACAGAACATCCTATAGCTGTTTCTTTAGATTCCAAGTTTCTTCCGCTTGAACAAGTTCTCTGCGGCGTCTTCCCAGGGCAGATTAGTGAAATTCAAAAAGTGCTGTGTACCCAGCAAGAAGTACCAACTAGCCCAACAATAATTTCTGCCATGCAATAATGAAGTGCCAAATAGCAAACCGATAATCATTTTGAGCAATCATTTTTAGTTTAAGTGGCTCTTTCCTTCTGAACGAAAGTTTTTTGTGGTGTCTCCCTGTTGTCCCTGTTGGTTGTGAGGCTGTGTGAGAGTAAGTATGAAGCACCGGCTACCCAAGAATTTTGTTATGAGAATAGCGGGGTCTCCCCGGGTGTCTGTTTCACGGCTGTGCCTTGGCTAAATTGTTTTTTTTTCAATATATATTGTTTTCCTACCATAAGCTGTGTTCTTGTTTATCCGCAATGACACATTCATTAATAGTTGGGCTAAATAACCTCGTTTCCTTAGCGGTGCGGCGGGGGCTATTGTAAGCCTTCTTAGTCACGCACAAAAAAAGAACAACTGTCCAGCATTAAGCCTGGTTGTATGAGGAAAAAAGAGCGCAAAAGGTACACGAGGCATGAAAAGGGCACGACGCAGACAAGCGCTTGTCTGTATCGTTCGCTTTCCGTCCTTCCTGTTCCTTTTGAACTATTTTTTCATCATGAACGTCATCCAACTCGCCCAATTTTCGGCTTTTCCTGCATAACAAGTAGCTCCGGCCGAAGTCAATAGTTTTATAAATAATTAATCGACCAAAACTGCATGCCCGTTATGCATACTGGCTCCAGAATTCATATTGAATTTTTAGTTCTTTTTGATTTTCCAATTTAGTGCTTGTCAAAATATTTTGGCGTTCTTGTTGGCATGTTTCTTTTGTACGAAAGCCTAAAGCTTTTTTATCTGTTGCAACGCCGAACGAGTCCCAAGCCATATATATTCTCTAGACAATGTCGATTGTGTCGTTATCATGGAATCCTATGTCTATCATTAATTTATATGTGTACCTATGTGCTTAGCTGTGAGAAAAATGTGTCCACACTTATTAAGAAATTTATATCCGAATGAAAATGACGCCACTGACCGGCGTGCTTTTTTTGTGTAATATTAGGCGCACCCCTCCCCCGCCCCTCTCTTGAACGGCAGAAGCGGGGATTGTTAACCAGGCCCCGGCAGATCATTTTTTGCTTAACTTGCGCAACGCAATTCCCGCACTCTCTGCGGAGACGAAAGGGGAAAGCCTCGACTCTAATTGAGTGGTAATATGCACTGAACTGCATAAGAAAACTGCCAATAACCTTCATTCAAGTCCTCACGCTCGGATGCACATGACGTAAGCCATCCCAGAATCTTTTGAAACCAATATAAACGTAAACAACCACGAGAAGCTCTGACCCATTCTTTATATTTTTAAGCAGCATATTTTTCAACTACTCTAAGCATCAGCGTATTAGGTTCACAATTCTATATGCCCACTTTGGTAAGAAAGAGAGAAATATACAGTAAGATAGAAATTGCAAACATACAAATCTGAGCTAACCGACGAATCCGAAGAAATTATATGAGCAAATTGAGATTAACGGCCGATAAATATAGCTAAAGATGCCAACAACTGTAAAATAAAACCGCGCAGGTTAGCCCTCAACGTTTTCAGAGAGTGGACGGCGTAGCCAGCGAAGCGATGCTCGATGTTTTCAGAATATACCCTTGTTAGAACACGGCAGGTCAAAGGGCGTACGTGGTTAAGGAATGAAACAGTTTCCAGAAGAAGATTATTTCCATAGACGAATTCAACCTTCCGGAAAGCCCAAACATCTATAACAAGGGGGCAGCAGGCACAGTATAGCGAAGCTTGAATAGAACCATGAAAGCCGATACAGATTCAGCAGCTCTTACGGGAAGGACTGCTATCTCCTGTACGTTTTTTTTTCTGTTAAAAACTAACCCATGTGGAGCACGCGTTTAAACGTCCCTCTGGCGACAGGATTTCGTCACTTGCAATATCTACACATGCTTGCCACTACAGAAGCAACACTGTACCAAGCAATGGCACTTAATTGGTCAGCTACTGACTCTTTTGGTGGCACTCTGCATCCCTGGCACATGGTCATGCCACCATTACAAACGAATCACGAATTTTCGTGATTTATACGTTATTCAGAGGGAAGTTTTAATGCTTGCTTAGGATGAGAGAATATTTCGCAAGTCAACCTGTTATGCTACGCCACCATCAAACGCTTTAACCAAAACCTGCTTCTAAAGAGAATGGAAGGAAGCCCAGATACAATCATGGGCTCCTGCCGTTAAATTTTTGCATTGTTCCAGGCACCCTAAAAATCAGAAAGAATAATACATATTTGGTAATTTCTAAAACGCTAAATTTACTACAACTAAAATTCTCATCTTTTGTGCCTTATCATCCAGACAAAAAAACTTTGTATGTTTGATATCTTTTAGATTTATCAGCAAATTTTCTCTCATGTTGAAATTCAAACAGGATAGGAGCCATCATCAATATTTTTCGTGTTGCTGCACTCAGAAGCCTATGGAAACAAAAAGCACAAAGCATGCGTACAAACATGAACAATCAAGTATGTGCATCAAGAACTGACTGTGACCACGCCTCATCTAGTGTACATTGCTACCTTGGATGACGCTGTAAGTATGCATGCCCTTTTTTTCGTCATTAGACGTCGCGCTCACATTTACAAGGTGTCCGGTAAGTGAATTATTTACTTTTTTCCTAGCATTAATGGCATTCGTTTCTGCAAGGCAGGCCTAAAAGTGCAGAAGCTACGTCAGCGGTTCCAACGCGCTCTTGTGACACCGATATTTTTCTTTCCTCCCACATACAATATATTAAATTTCTATACGTGCACATACTTTCTGCTTCTGTATAAAGTATTTCTTCCACCAAAAATGCTTATATTTCGCACATTCTGAACGCAGGCCTAATCAGGAATTTTATTGCGAAAATATTGTATAGCCCGTCGACAACGAAACCCGACGTCGGCGTTGACCAGCAGCAATGGTAGCAGAAATCGCAGATGACTTCACCATAGTATTAATGAAGAATAAAATTCTTTCCTGAGATGCAGGGAATCAAACCAAAGACTTATAGATAGCGAAGCGTGCGCTACTCAAAGGCTGTAAGGACGCTTTTTTGCGAAACAAGACATATATAACATTGAAATAATGTTATCTTTACATGAACTATAATAGAAAAATTCAGAAGAAGCCATAAAACTGCGCTGATTTTTGCAGAATAAAGATGAATATAGTATAAGCGTTTATGTACGGCTGTATGCTAATGCTGTATGCTAAACCATGCAAATTCAGAGCGCACTGTGACCAATTATTTGCACACCATCTTAGCATCGCTCGTCTTTTTCCTCAACACAGGCGTGTGGCTCCTGCTTTAGTTGCATTCAACCAGGCGTAGTGTCGGTGATCACGTTCAGTGACATATTTTCACGCATGAATTTCATCTTCTTGCGTCTGCAGTGTGCCCAAACATGCCGCACCTAAACAAAAAAGAATAAACGGCGATATATTTCAGGCTCCCAAAATACCCTAAACGGTACAGACTGTTGTCTCTTTGCCTTATGGTCACACTGCTAACGGGATGCCATTGTAAGCTTGAAATAATTATTCCGTAAACAATTTCCACTCCCTAGCAGTTCATGTAGTGCGACTGGAAGTTCGCACAAGGTGTCCTTACACAGCAGTCTCGGTTTAGATTCGGGCAAGACAGAATTTGCCACCTTGAAGAAAAAGCTCGTATCAGTATAATTTTGTTTTCTTGCCGCTGTGTCTTATTCAAATAAGAAGCGTTAATTTTTTAATAAATTTCCTTGATCACACAGTAAGAAACAGGATGCTTCCCCTTAAAGCACATACTGGCAGTGAATCTCTCTTGGCAGTTTTGACGGATGCCGATATCAGGTTTCGAACATACTAACAACTTTACTTGACTTTCGTTCCAGTTCGAACAATTTGTAACAGTGAACTCGGTCAGTCTAGTCTCAATGCTTGCTTCCGTACGTCCAAAATGTACACTCCGGCTACACCTCTCATTGCGCTCAAACTATATACTATTTTGGGAATACCGGCTGTCGTTCAAGCCACAGCAAAAAGCCCGATGCACACCGCTTCCCCGTCGCCGTCTATAAGTGGATGAACATCCATGCCGTGCATGAAGACTGGCCAGCCGCATACTTTCCTCCTAAGCAGTAACAACACATCTGCTCCAACATTGAAGGTAACCACCTGTGACACGCTCTGGTGGTTACCGGTGGTTAAAGTTAGCATTAGCAGAAAGGTTCAAACTAAGCAACAGACATTTACCGCTGCACTGCAGTAATAATGGGGCAGAGTGCATCTGGCAGGTACATTTAGGTCATGAATGACAGCGCGCCATTATCCGGTATGTAGAAAACATAAAACTGTTATACCTTGCCTGTACTTACCAATGGAAGAGATAGACTGATGGTGACGTCAAGGCTTGAAATTGAGGAGAGTTCAGCGAACTATTGAAAGGAAAATGATAAAGGCAACTATTACATACAAGAAGGCAGAATGAGCCAGGGAAGAAACGTGAGTTAATAAAATACTAGGGCTTAAATAAAGAAGAAATGGGCATTAGCAGAGAATGAAATGCGGAGAGCAAATGACCGACGGTCACTTACTGCATACTGTAATGAATGATTCAGAGGGTAGCACAGCAGAAGAGTTGATAGGTGATCTAATTGGCCGGTGTTTTACGAAGGAACTAGTCGAAAAGAGGTGAAGGCCCACAAGGCAGGCGCACACCTCGAGAATGGACTGACACAATTTTCCTTCCTGACTCGTGGTGTGTGCCTCATTGTTGTTCGTCATTTATTTTTTCTACAGGTTCCTTTTCACGCGAAAGGTGAATGAAGCAGGGAGTGGTAAAGAGTCAGCCTGGCGCAGGAGATAAGCAAATTTACACCTGCGAGGATAAGGTGACACGGTTCATTGGAGGTCAATTGGAGGTCAATGAAAGTAGTTTGCGTTATGGTGGTGATCATAGTGTATCTGAAACCTTGCAAGGAAATTAAAAGGTATACAAAGCCACCTTTAATTAATGCTATCCTTATTGAGCATTACATAAACTTTCCCTCTTTATTAAAATAGTTCAAGCTAAATTTCGCACTACAACAAAATGCTTATCTCTAGTTCTATTGAAACGCGTCCCTCATCGCCTCAGTCACTTCGGGACGTTAAACCGTCATAAATCCAAGTTCTACTGAAAATTCAACTTTCGTCCCTCTCATTAACATCCGCCGCGATGGTTCATTGGCTATATATTTAGGCTGTTCAACTCGATGTCCTAGCTTTATTTATAGTGTCACCACCGCATTTTTATGAAAGCTAACTACTCAATTGCGGAGATCCTAGTTCGCGCTTAATATCACTGTACAATAAAAATGAACGTGCACGCCAGCGCTATGGCAAGGTTCATATGAAATAGAGCAGACGAGCAATCGGTAAAATAGGTTTTGTAACACAGATGTTTTTCTGCAGACGTAGTTAGGATTATCACACTGTTTCTGAAGTTGTGAGCTAGAATGGACGTTTCGGGCTGCTGAAGTTTTCGTGAATTAAATTTCACGATATCTTTCACATAATTTAAAACGTGCTAATAACCTCATACTTTTGGCCTCCACTTCAGAAGGATGTGATATGGACTGACAAAAAAAATAACAGTTGTTCATGTTCCGGATTTTACTTTCAGGGTCGCATACTTTGCGCAGATGATTCATATAAGCAAAATAAAGATTTTTTTCAAAGCTCGAAGACCAAGTAGTAGAAACAGGCAGCGCTATTATTCTGACTGATTGCCAAGTTACATCGCATTAGAAACAGATAAAATTTGGAGAAGTATTAGACCCATATGAAAGCAATGTGAGGTGTTTAATTTGAATGGCATGTTTGCACCAAGCAGAAGCATCAACTAACTATGACACCATTTTGTGTAAAAAAATAATTCCTTAAAATGTTCTTTTTTTCCCAGGACATCAACTGACTCGGATCATTAGATATAAGGCAGTGACTCAACCTTCCCTTTCTTTGTTTATCGTCACTCTCTGCTGATGGCCCAAAAGCTCATATATGCCTTTTTTGTTTTCTTGCGGTGCATTTTTACTTACTTTTCCAGTGCATTTCTTTGAAAAATTAAGTTTGTTATAGTGGACTGGGACTGTAATTTTGTCTGCATTTTGTTCTGTTGCCTGCGATTATTTTTGTGCTGTTTTATATACCCACCCTGATGGAATCCCTTGAGGATTGCAGTATCTGCAAACAAATAAACAAATAAATTTCAGCTGTGCAACACTTCAAAGAAAGCAGAAGTACTTCTAATACTTTTCTTGCTCTCTCTAAATAGCTCTTTTGAAACTAATGATTTTAATAAATGGATAAAACGTATCTGTGGGGTCGATGCGAATTTGTCTAATATGAAAGTCATTCGCCAAACCGAGTCAAAGTTTCTTCAGTGCTACCGCAGGTTAATGTACTACAGCCTCTTCTTTTCCTATTGTACAAACACGATATAACACTAAACGCAGACGTCACAGTTCTGATGTTTGCTGATATCTGCAGTTTGCAAAGAAATTAAGGAAAGTAACGACCATATTCTAAGGAAGGCACTGACTACTATAGTGGACTGGCGCCAAGACCAGCAGATGACTTTTAACTTAGAAAAAACAGTATGTTAGTGATAAAGAAGAAAAACAACTTACATTATCTTATATATTTAATCGCACAGCGATAAAATATGTGGACGACTTTAGATATCTTAGCGTTGTTCTTTCTTCCGACCTAAAGTGGGGCAAAGCAGATTCCACACACAACAAATAAACCTTTGCCGCGTTTTTCTTCCTGAAACGCTCTAGTCGCCTGCCTCCCCTGATGCTAAGCTGCTGGCCTACCCATCCTTGCATCGCCCCATACTCTAATGTGCCATAGTCAGCTGATTCCCTCGCACACAGCAACTAATATCGAGACTAGCCGTCCGGAGGACGGCAGTTTTATTTTTTTATAATAAATATGAAAGGCACAACTCTAACAGTGACCTTGTTGTTCAATCTTGCCTCCCCACTCTTGGCCGCAGAGCACATTTCTTACGCTTTAATTTACTTTACCTACTTTCAGTGCAGCCCAGAAAATTGGCATAGACAAGTACTGTGTCCTAAATCAAAAAGAAACATGCGTAAAAAAAAACCTGTAAATATCACGGAGAATTTGTATTTCATTATGACATCTTTACATGTTCTTTCCTCTCTGTGTGCATTCTAAAGGATTCGTTTACATCCCATGCTCTGCGGCCATGAATGTCTTCCTGTTTTTATGTACTTTGTGTTTTCAGAGTAAAAGTTAAAGTGCACAACCAGTGCGAAAATATGCTCTCAAGAGAATTTTCATGTGCGCGTCACTCATGAAACAAAACCAAAGGCACACTATCGCAACAAACAGTTCTTTTTCTCCTGGTTTGTTCCTATTAATTAGTTTTCCGCCCACAGCCGTTCTCTCCAGCGTGTGTGTGCTCGAAACTGCTGGTCGTCGTTGTCTACCTCAGATGTATAATTTATTTGTGGCAGCAACCTCAAAACAGAAACTTAATGGTGCGTCTCGTCACTCACTTTTTCATTTGGCTGAAAATACTTTTTACTATTAGATCCTTCCAGAATTGTGGTTGAGTCTTGGAGCTAACCAGAGTTGATATAATAGCTATCATGTAAATGGTAAAATTAAGTTGTCACTTATTGTGAACGAGCACCAACCCAAAAGCGTGAATCAGGGACAAGCATTTCAGTTAATCTGAGCAGTCCTCACAATTTCGCGTGTTGTTACTCTGGCGCACGTTACAAAAACCTGAGGTTGTGCAAATTATCTCAATGCCTTTTCTACCGGAGTGTCTCGCAAGTTGTGAGCTTACTCGCCAAAACAGAAGTTGACTCTTTTGTTTTTTTATTTCATTTTTAGAAGTTAGCAGCACAGAAAAGAACTAATAAAAAGTTTCAAAAATGGCTGTTTCGAAGAACCGAATGTCAGAAACATGCTTGTTCCTTTGCCTGAAAGGCATTTCGCATATATTACTGCCCTCCACTGTGCGGAAAAAGCGGACCAGAGAGAACATGAAGACTTGATTCCGAAAAAGTAGTCATTGAGTCCCGAAAGCATGCAGCTACTCAATCCTTCTGATTAGCGGTTTATGTCGGCTTCAGTTAAAGATATCAAGGTGCGTCGAACTGACTATCATTTATACTCAAGGACAGATATGAGATCGTTCGTCAAATTTACGCTTCGCTATTCAACACAGTACTACTCATGTGGGAGTTTAATATTGCAAAGTACGTTCTGCTAGTCGCGAAACCAGCGATTTTCATTCCCTGTGCAAGAGCAGGTCCTGGGCATGCCGAGAAAATGAAAGAGAAATTGTTGGAATGCCACGAGGAAATAATAAAAGATCACATACGAAGTTTCTGGACGCCTCTGTTGCAAATGGAAGCAGTAGGCATGGAAACCAGGAACAGTGAGAAATAGATTGCTCAGGAAAAATGGTGGAGTTCTTTACTTGCACACGATTTTGTGACTGAGCCTGCATCTCCGTGTGCCTCAGCGAACGTTATAACAATAATCTATAACATCTATTATGATAACGGCGAAAATAGAGATTGAAGTGTAGTAATCTATTAAGATTTACAGAATCCAAGCGCCGTTAATCTTAGACCATCTGCCTACTTCTGTAAAAGTACGTTAGTATAGTCCACCTCCGATATTTATTTTGTAAAACAGCGCGCATAGAGGCTGCTCAGAGGCGTGAGCTTTGGCAAACAGGTGACGAGAGGCAAGCGAAGTGTTACTAGTAGTGCAAAAACTTCTAGCGCCGTTCTTCTCATATCAGCTATCGGTCAGCGAGCTGTGCTCGTGCATCTGCTATTCTTGATGTATCGCAGCGACTTTGTGTAATTAATGAACGTATGGCGCTTCGTATGTGTGCTGATCACTGTAATCTTTTTAATGATTCCTGATAAACTGGTGATTTGGCAGCACTTTTAAGTTCCCTTAACAAACTACTTTTGCGCGGAATACGAGTAGTAGGTAGGGTGGGATTTTAAACTCCTGAAACACAGTGTTAAGTCACGTTCCACAAAAATAAATTGATATGTTTTTTCTCATTTTATCTCACCAAATCACCTAACTAAAGAGGTACAATTACCCGCTGAATAGATTATTAAGAAAATTAGGCTCGAAAAATACACACTTTTCTAACACGCCTTCTTCGGCTTTACGCACACCTTCTTACTAGTGCACCTTAAATAAATGCAGCACCAGCAGGTGAAAGTAGTAACATAAAAAACTCCTAACTGCCGAACGGCGAATACGCTTTTGTTGTCTACGATTCCCATACGTAACCACCATAACGCACTTAATAAAATAAAACACCTGTGTGCTTCAATTTTCTCGAATAGTCAGCCTGTTTCAGTCTTAGCATTATTGCTGTCGAAATCAATCCCCTCGCTAGAAGTCACAACGAACCATTCAGGTTCGAAATTTGTACGCATGATATTCTGGAGCTCCAAAGCAGACTACGACTTTTTACAGCACCTCACAAAACAATATCGGGAACATGACACACTGGACACTCCAACACACTGCTTTACCCATGCTCTGCCACAGCGAAAAGTATTTATTTCACTGCACGTTTTTTTTTTGCAGACAATGATGGCTACAAAAGCTGGAAATCCATAAGCGATCGAAATTCCATGATTCTTCACCGCATTGCAGAAGGCAAAAGCACTTAAAAACGATGCCTCCTACTCAGTGCTCTCAACTCATAAATGCCGACCCGCTTGAAAGAAAAATGAAGAAAACAGGTCGGGACTTTACCACTCCGCCTCCCATCTAGCGCCATTCTGCCCAAGCCACCTGGGCACGCACAATGGGAAGGCTCGCCCAAACAGCCCACTGACGTCATCCTGGTAGGGGCGGCTAAGAGTGCGTGATAACGTGTCGCCCTAATGCGTAGCGAGCTATTGCCGGCAACGATTATTAATAGGCAATTATTTGTAGGCTGTACAAGCCACGCATAGCTTTTAAATTTGACTCGAGTTCTCGAAAAGACCACCACTAGAGAGCTGTTGCACTATAATGTGACCATCAATATTACTTCACGGTCCCGTTATTTCACAGCCGGGTACCAATGCACCGCGTCTTTAACTTTAGCGAGCAACTGCGAAAAACAAGAACAAGTTTGCAACCACACGCGTCGAATGCCGAGCAGTAGACACCGCCTTCAACCCCTTCGCCATTTGCTACTCCCGCCCGCGCTCAATCCATTTCCCTCATCATCTTTTGCTGCTTGATCTCCGCACACGCAGTCCCGACGCAACTGCTCTACTGAGCGATCTACAAACTTAACAAACTCGTTAGGACTGATGCTTTTGCTAGTTGGTATGCCATTTTCAAGATCAGCGCGGATTAGACAAGGACTGAAGGAATTTCGGTGTGCCTTCCTTCAGTCCTTGTCTAATTCGCACTGCTCTTCTTGGAAATAAAAAGTTTAGGCCGCAGTGGCTGAGTGGTTAGCGCGCTAGGCTACTAAGCTAGAGGAGCCTTATTATAATCCGGACACTGTGGCCGGAAACGACACACCCACGCATGGGCTGCGCGGTCTCAGGGCGCTTAAAGAGTAGCACGTGGCCTAAATTTATTAATGTGCGTGAGCTACGTTTCAAAAAGTTTGCTTCGAGGCCTTCAATTTGTGTTCTCTGGCCGAACACGGACTGCACATCAGTACTACACGCCATGACCAACTGTTATTTTTGACCTTTAAGCAACGTTAAAAGGCTGAACGTTAAATAAAGTCGTTCTTTATCTCTTCTGCGGTTATATTTTTTTTACATAGACAGAGTTTAGTGCATCATCCTGACAAAAAACAGCGCACACTTTGCCGAAAAACAGAACAAGAAGGAAGACACCACCATCGCTGATGTCTCAGGTGCAAAAATTATGTATCAATGGGGCATCAATTGCCGAGATCGTGGTCGTGTACGGTATCGCTGTAGGCCGCAGATATAAGGAAAAAAGGGCGTGTTGTCAGGCCGGCAAATTGCTTAACAGCCGCTGGCTTGCAACTAGGTATCTAAGAGGGCGTGTGGCACTATAGCGCCTGCGTCCCGCGCGTTCGGATGTGCGCGGATGTGCATGTGTACTGCGACAATGGCTTTGACGATGAGAAACAATCCGCGGATTCTATGCCTTTTCCACCAGGCAAGCTCCGGCTACAGCAGAGAGGCGAAGGAAGGACTGTTTTTTATAAATATCTGGTTGCATGAACACACGAGGGGGGGGGGGGGGGTACGTCAAGACAGCAATGAAAGAATAACGCAAAACTAGATGTAAAAGCACTAACATCTTCTCATGATCATCATAATCAGTCTGACTACACCCAATGCAGGGCAGAGGCCTCTCCCATGTCTCTCCAATTAACCCTGTCCTTTGCCAGCTGCCGCCACCGTATCCACGCAAACTTCTTAATCTATCCACACACAATGTAATTCAATGTTCCTGATAGTATTTTTCCCCTGTTCCTTCTACCAGGTTACATACAAGAGTAAATGTTTTCACGGAAATTTCTATTCGGCATTTTTAAAGTTAAACTGATGCTGCTTAAGAATTCGGCGAGCTGAAATGAGTCTCATGTACTGAACTGGCAGATGACGCATGCGAAATATTTTCTGGCTAGCCTTTGAAGTGGCACGTAATCGGCGATTAAAACTTGCAATTGGTTCGGGCTTCTGCCAATCGCACAGCCCCGATAAGATTTATTGGTCTATTTATTTATTTATTTTTATTTAATCCTTTATTTATGTATGTATGTATTTATTTATTTATTTTGCCCTCATGGCCTGGGGCATTACCGAGAGGATTGGATGGATGAAATAAATACAATACAGAACAGAAAACGCGCGGAGCAGACAAATTAATGATCGACATACACAATGGTGGCTAATGCGGTTCTAAAATTAGTAACGTCTACTATGCTTGAAATCGATCTAGGAAGGTGGTTCCAGTCTTTGGATGTTCGAGGAATGAAGGAGTTGGTGCATGTTTATCGTCCTGAGAGGTGAAATTCCAAACTTTTGCGTGTGGTTCAGACGAGATGAGATGTACGATGGCGAAGTGATGAGTGCGCTACAAATCTCGGGACAAATTCGAAAAATTTTATGGAATAATTTCTTCATCTGCAGCGTTACCTTTCGGTCGAAGGAACGCGGGCTTCAAAAAATAAAACGAACGCCCTCCTGGCCACAGACCGCGGTGTCTTGTTTGGCGTCATCTGGAGGCGCACGTCATTATGTGGGCGTAAGCAGCGTAGAGTTGAACTCTGAACGGACCTGTATTCGCCCGTATTTCGGCCCTTCGGTAGCCCTGTGGGCCTAAGTCAGAGGTTTAATCGTGCATTCTTTCTTCATTTCATGTGATAGCGCAACACAAGAAACCTGGTACGCTTTACTTACAGGATATATAGACTCCAATCTCTCAATACTGTTGAATTCTGGAAACGTAGTTCAGCTGAACTTTAATGTACTGTCGGTTGCAAACGCGGTGTACATCATCCGAGCCTTCGTTAATACTGCTTGACCGCACTACTCAATGCCCCACTTATTGTCAAGACAGGCAAACGTATCGCCGTTTTGAGACAAATATGAGTTTACTGTTTTCAGTCTTTTATGCTACCGCTCTGAAAAGCGCCGAGTCATTTGCAAAGCCATAAGCCAAGAACCGTGCCTGGAATATAGCGGCATTTCATCCAGACAGGGAACTGGGCGTGTTGGTTGTTGCGAACCGAATGCAATATTTCCTGGCCGTTTCCGCAGCACGAAATCTGTATAGCCTAACTTGCGACCAATCTTCGTCGGATGGATGTATTTATTATTTAAGGAATAAACGTTTAGGACCGATCCAATATTTTTCATTTTCCTGCAGATTTTTTACAAAAATGAATAAAGATAGAAATTCTCAAGAGAGGCGCCAAATATCAGATTTCTAAAAGCTGATTTTACACTAAAAATGTTATCAAAGTACTACAGCCAGCTAGCTCCCCAGGCACAAAACGTTCACGAAGTTTCGGACGATAGCGGCACTTTATATTACGAGTAGTAGCGCAACTTAGGCACGTTGCCGCAGTAGGCATAGACATATAGGCTTCGTCAAGTGGACAATTCTTGGAAGCATGCACAAATGCCGCCAGCATTTAGAACTTTCCTGCCAGTTACTTGCAGCTTTTTTTTTACATAACGTTTTACGTGGAAAGGAAACCTTCAGTGTTGCTTATAAAGCAGTTGATCCCACTTGGCGAATTCTTACCAGTTAACAAGGTTATAGATTATCATAATATTTACGAGTTTTATGTACGTATTCAACAGATTAAAATTTCGTTTTTCTTGTTTATCAGGAGACCGCTAACTACTTTTTTTTCAAACGAACTTGTTACGCGCAGGTACATAGTGAATGTGCGCGTATTTTAATTTATCTTTCCAAATTTCTGAATAGGCCTTCGACCTTGTGCGATTATATTCCTAGCATATTACGCTGGAGGAAATAATTGACACACAAGCACAAAGTAATAGACGTTATCAAAATGCAATATAACCCAGCGGTTTTCCAGAATCCCAATGTACAGGTATTTCGAACTCTCTCTGGCTAGGTGGCTAGCTTGGACCAAAGAAAAAAATCATGTTTAGCACACCTCGCACGTGCTAAAATGCAAGGGTTGTCAAACACATAATAACAGTTGTTTATACTTTGAGTGGCATTCAAGGTGACTCTGTGTACCGGGGTCATGCGTGGCGCCAGTCTGTTCTAGATGCATGCAATTTTTCAGCATCCCTGTATGTGCTCTCTGCTTCTCATTTGTACAGTCTCCAGAGCATAGCAACAGGTAGGTAATAATTGAGGATAGCAGCTATAAGATTTTAATTTACGCATAACAGAAGGATTCCTAAATTTGTAATTTAAAGAGAACTCGAACAAGACCCAGGCGCAGAGCATCAATATGCACGGAAATTTTGAGTGTTTCAATCTATCTAATTTTAAATAAGAAATCCTATTCTTTTTTTTCTTTTCGTCTGACCAATGGCAAAATATTCAAGGAGCAGAGCGCATGTTTACAATTCTACATTTATTACATTTTCTCCCTGCAGGCAATTGTTCCATTTTTTTTTTCATTTTTCCGCAACCTCAGCTACATGGTTCCTAAATTAACCTCTCAGGCTAAAGCCGGAAAAAGCTGAGCTTAATCGCCGGTAATTGCCGCAGGAGTACCTGTTGGCGGCATTGAATGGTACCAAACTGTCATTGTATGGCCCATTAAGAGGCATTTGCCGGTATGGCGTCACTACTCTAGTGGCGCACATGAACGCTTATTGCCAGTAACGTGAGTCATTCGCGAAAAGGACATTTAAAGAGGACGCCCACACAAGGCAAACTTCTGGCAGTTCTGAGCCGAAATGTCAAGCGAATTTCCAAACGGCCTAATGGGTCTACTAGAGCCTCGGTCTACAACAGCTATTGCCTCCTTGTCTTAGTTTCTGGAGCTTATTGCAAAACTGCATCCGTGCAATGAACTATCTTTCACTGCAAACCATTTATTCCTTTTACACATGTTCTTAGATTGCTTGCACCTATAGGGCTAACAATAAATATGGTGCTCCGGCCACACAATTCACTCCATAAAGATGTGTTCGCTAGTAATCGAAGAGTGGATTTTCTGTAATCGGCACGTTCAGCATTATCTGGTTGCCTTCTATAATATTTTGTTTACTGTTATTCGTACTGGTTCGTAATTCGTGGGGTTTGAGAAAAGGCAAACGTAACTTTTTTTTATCCACCCTACTACTATTTTTGGAAAGAAGATAAATGGAATTCTTCGCAAATACGTCGGAGTTTCCTATGACTGTATCCCGCAAAAAAAAAAAGCGGCAACGATCCTATATTGCTTTCTCTATTAACAAGTGAGCATCAGGGCCTGAATGCAGTTGTCCGGCAGTTAGTTTTGCAGTTCCGCGCGTAAAACTGCTCCATTAGTCTTAAGGTTTTGTTTTCAACTTGTTTCTAGGGCATGCGTGATTGTGTTGCGGTAACTAAAGGAGGCAAATTACTTTCCCACGCCTTGTGGAAAAGGCCTTAACGATAATACTTAATGATAATAAGTAGCGCGCAGGGTTTCTTGATGGCGACATAATCACGATTTGCCAAAAGAATTAATGCGTCATGACACACTTTTGGCATTTAAGCTGATAAAATAAGTTTAAGTGGTCCGCGCAAAAACATGAAAATGCGCGGAATTTTTTTCACACTTGCATTGGTTGGAGAAGCGAAAGAAATAAAATATTTATTTTCCTGCCCGTGCCGCCAGGCTAGCGGGAGTCAAACGTGTAGCAGAAAACGCAATTTTCGGAGAGGATTACCATGTTAGTTCTCATGGTAGGCTGCATGTTATTTCTTGTGGTAGGACGGTAGTGCGGTGACGGATGTCAGCAGATTCTCGGCAGAAAATACGTTCCAGGTTGCTCGTCAGCGCAATTTTTCCTATGAAACGATATGTTCACAGCTGCTCCAAGAAAATTAGCATGAAGAGAGGTACCGAATGCTGTTCTTTTCCACCGAGGAAAACACCAAAGTGCTGTTGTTGTTTTTTATCAAATTCGGCTCGGTGACCTTTCGCAACGGCCCAACGCAACTTGAGCTGCCTGGTCGGTGTCCTGATGGGAAAACTGTCTGGATACCAGAACCGCATGCTCTCGGTAATGGCAACCTCGGTTTGAAGGATGTCACTTCGGAGAATAAAGCTAGACTTAAAACCTTTCTTAGGGACGCAGCGCCGGTAAAGTTCTACTATACTGAGCAAGATATTGAAGTTTGTCTCTTTTTACGTTTTACTTGCCACATTTAAAAGAAAATACGACTTCCACCCATTCAATGCGAAAGCATTGAAGTTGTCGCGACCGAAACATTTTTGATGTTCGAGACAATGTTCGAGACAAAATTCGCTGACTGATTGAGAGAGAACACGTGATTTTGTGACATCGCCACAAGCTGCCAACCGTAGCAGGTTGCAACCTGGCCACCGGATTGTCCAACACGGCTGGTGGTATATAAATTAACGATTTGGCGAGACGAGGCCACGTGATCTTTTGACGCCGTCAGCACAAACTGTCTACCTAGCTGTCGGCCGTCTAATTTCTAGACAGCAGCCAAGATAGAGAATAGAACTAAAAAGCTCTAAGAGCGTTACTGATACCCTCCAATACTAAATTTGACCGCAGCAATGTCGGTGTCCCAGGCTCTGTAGGGTCATTTTTTGGCTTTGCTCGGTTCTCGGTATGTCTGGCCACGATAGTGGTTCATTGGAAGTATTACGTCATAAAGGCAACGATGTACAATGCGCAGGCAGTTCGAATATGTATATTGGTTCCAAAGCAGTAATAGTAGAAGAGATACGAGTATGTGCAATGCACAGCGCGAGAGTTGCAATTTAAACGAAGCATGATCGGCTTCGGCGATAACTTATCCCTCTTAGTGTATTTCGGTCGCTGTTTTCTTTGCTGGGTCATGGGCATGTCTGGCGACTATATTAGTTTGATTATAGTATCAGTTTATGAAAACATCGCTGTGCAATTCACAGCGCTCGCAAATGTGTTTGTTAGTTCAATAGCAGTATTAGTTTAGGAATACGACGATGTCCAATGCGCAGCTCGATAATGTGTTTCAATTAGTTTAACACGAGGCGTGATCCGCTGCGGCGATAGCCGGTGCTCTCATGCAGTAGCAGTGAAACGGATCTCATCTTGCCGCCGCGGGCTCGAATCCCAGTCTCGGCAATGTTTATTGTTATTTGATTATTTATTTCTTGTTCGGCTCTCTTACAGCAACGGCGGCGGCGCAGCTCAACCCAAGAATTAGGGGCCTAAGAGCTGCGATCTAAAATCCGGAAAAATCTGACATATGCAAATTCCGGCACCATCACAGCATACCGTATACCTGCTACCGTAGCTAGCAGTCCGAATGTTGTGGTTGATGGCCCTACAAGTGGGAATAACTAAATGTAAACACTCACAGAAGTGCTCAACATAAGAAGAGACAAATGAGAAACCTAATGGTGTCACATTGCGCACTGAAGGCAAATTCAGGGCCTCTTGTTTATTTATTTATTTATTTATTTATTTATTTATTTATTTATTTATTTATTTATTTATTTATTTACAGAATATCAGCGCCACCAATGGGAATTATATCAGGGGAGACAGTTTTAGAAAGATGTAATTTTCAAGTAATTTGCAAACACGTACAAAGCATACAAAAACAGTCAGAATCAAGGTAATACAAAACAATAAACGCAAAACAAATGAAGACATATTACACTAATCAATAGAGCCGGGAATAAAAATCATGGTTATCGATGACTGAAGCACAATCTTCTGGAAGCAAATTCCGCTCATTCAATTTTTTTGGAAAAAAAATGAGATTGCAACAGCGATCGTTTTGCTGTCATGTTCGCGCATCTTTTGGAGTGGTCGTGGCGAGTAAACTATAGGTTGGCTCAGGCAGATACTAGTGCTTGTAAATGCTCGTTTTGATATAGAAGATAGTGTGTAAGAATGAGAGCCTTAAATTTTTTCCTTCTTGCACTTAACGTTTCCCAACCCAGGACATTCATTATCTCGATGGGACTTTGAAAAGGGTTATAAATATTGGAGACGAAGCACGCAGCCTAATTTTGCAATTTTTCAATTCAATGAATCAACTAGTCCTGGAATAGGTCCCATATAATGCATACACAATCGAGCAGAGATCTGGCGTGCAAAAAAATTGTCTTTCTTTAACATCCTTAAAAAAACATCTTACTTGCCTTAGATTTTTAATGCTGGATGTATGCATTCTATTCAAGTTTCTGGGTGAAATAAACGCCAAGGTACTTGCGTTATGCCACGTTATGTTTTCAATTTTGGATTGTGTTTGATGTCCGAGCTTTTCATTTAAAAAACGGACATGATTGTATTCATGAATATTTTTTGCAATAGTTTTTTCTTTTCCTTACACTAATTGCTTTTGTTTCTTATGAATACAACTAGAAAATGCAAGATAAACTCTTGTTCTCGCACTATTTCACTTGTGACCTGTCCATGAATCTTACTTCAAACCTCCAAGTTAGTCACCCATGTAGACAGCATTTGCAGTTGGGGCGGTACTGTTACAGTCGTGGACCCAGAGAGCCAAAGAAAATTAGAGAGCCTTCTTCACCACATTCTTAAAGAAGAAAATGCACTATTATTGAGGCTGCCTACAATGCTGCCGATGGTTAGTGTCTAATGTTCTCTCTGAATGGAACCGGATCGATTGCTCTTGAATGATATGCATGAGTCATCGCGTCTACAATGTTAAACTGCCTTTCATTCGATTATCATATGGCATTAAATTATACAGCCCCACAAACCCACGGTACTCCGCCCGCTAATCTCCCCTAATGCACTAAATTCATTTTCTGCTTTGGGCGTACATGCAAAAATTTCGGCGTCCTTTTAAATTCATCTCGGTTAACCAAGCAGCGAATTTTGCAGGTCCTCATATTTTAAAATTTTTGAGTGAACTCTGATTAGTGCACTGATGAGCACGTGTTGTTGATGACGTCAGAACCCTCTTAATTGCATTCACAGAGCGTGCGGTGCCTTTATACCGCTACTAGCGCAGTAATGCCGCGCCTAAGCACTGTGACACTGCCCCGACAAAAGGCGGCTGTTTCAGCCACAGCCACCAGTAGGGCTTGTGAAATGCAGGTTCCTCTGCCAGAGCTGCCGTAGAAACATGCACAGCCCCATGGTGAGCTGGTGGCAATTACATTAAATTTGGCAATCGTGGAAGTTTGCTCGAAATCCGGTGAGCAGGTTGCCACCTGCCACGGTGAGCAGTTTGTGATGATGCCACGAGCTCACGCGACCTCTCTTCCCCAATCAGATAATTTCGTGACAGACAAGATAAACTTTTTTGTGAGATGAACACCTAAATGGTGGTTTGACTGCTTGTTGCATGACCTTCTGACGATATGATATTGTATTAATAATTCTGCCTTGTTGAAAAATATGATGACATTAGGAAACTACGACTGTGCGCGCGTCTATGAGCGTCCAAGGATTTCAACTTTTTGGAGGATGTTCCAGTGGCTACAAGCGTGACTGTTTTGTTTGGTTCAAATCACAGTCCGCGAAAGCCGTGCATTCGGGTGCGCTCTAAGCAATGCTATCATCGAAGATCGTCAAAAGGTCATTGCTTACAGGTGTACTGCACGGCTGTAAAGAGCAATTGTGAAGTGATGAGGAAGTCGCCACGAATCCTCTGCATTAAAGCTGCACATGAATCATAGCGAACGTTATTTAATTTTGAAGGGAGGAAAAACTAATTGGCTGTTCTCTCCAAGAGTTCCTCTATTGGACAAACGAGTTCCTCTAAAACCATGTTTCAAGCTTGGAAATACCCTTTCAAAATGGCACAGTTCGTGTTGCGCAACCATGCAGCCGTTATTACAATACATTTCTAACTATTATTGAGCATAGTGAGCGTTACTGAGTTCATCATACGCGAGAGTGCCTTTTCTGTTTTAGACCGGTAGCACTTATACTAACCAGACCCCGCATTTTGTAGTTGCTGTCTGTCTGTCTGTATGTATGTATGTATGTATGTATGTATGTATGTATGTATGTATGTATGTATGTATGTATGTATGTATGTATGTATGTATGTATGTATGTATGTATGTATGTATGTATGTATGTATGTATGTATGTATGTATGTATGTATGTATGTACGTATGTATGTATGTATGTATGTATGTATGTATGTATGTATGTATGTGTGTATGTATGTATGTGTGTGTGTGCGTGTGTGTATATGTATGTATGTATGTATGTATGTATGTATGTATGTATGTATGTATGTATGTATGTATGTATGTATGTATGTATGTATGTAATGTATGTATGTATACGTGTCTTTCTGTCTCTGTCTGTCTGTCCTGTCTGTCCATCCATCTGTCCGTTCCTCTGTCTATGTCTCTCCGTCTCTCTGTCTGTCTGTCCGTCCCCCTGTCTGTCCGTCCGTCCCTCTGTCCGCCTGTCTGTCTGTCAGTAGGTCGGTCATTAGTCGGTCCGTCGGTTTGTCCGTCCGTACGTCCATCCGTCCGTTCGTCTGTGTTTGTCTGAAGCCGGTTTTGTTGTAGGCTGCGTACCTGCCCACCACTGGGTAGGCAGGTGAGTATCCTGCTCACCGCGTCAGGTGGCATCTCAATTAATCGTGAGAGGCTGCTCAGGAAGAGCACCATGGGTCTCAACCCAACTAAACCCTGCCATACAAGGGCAGGGGCGTATCACTCGACCGCTGCACCCCTGCGCCAGGAGTAGTGGGAAAAATCCCAGAAATCTATGAACCTAAAAAATGGCCGATTACGCATATAAGTACCTTAAACCATTATCGTCATTCGAAAAAGTGCCATCCGTGAACACCTAATCTGAACACCGGAACCGAAGTGAAAACCGAACTGCTAGAGCACCTGTTCGCATTTGTCCTTTTTAGGCCATTGGCCCATTTTTTTTTAATTCGGCTAAGAATGCCTTTACAAAATGAAACATTTTGTTCCATTAATCGCTTATAGCAGTACCTTCCGTACCAAAATCTAGTGCTGACCCTTCGCGCCGCGTGGCGTGGATTTAACTCCAGCTGCAAGTCTTGCGCGTGATCACTAATTTTTTTTTTTTGCAGACAAGGCCAGGTGAATATATAACTTAATTATCGCCATCTTATCTACACGACGTCCAGTGAGATATTCTTGCTCCATGCTGCGTGTTTCTACTTCAATTGGTTTTCCACGTTATCTGCTGCCATTTTTCTCAAAAGGGTGTTGAAGTAACCTGGCTCAAATTACAAGAGGAATTGGAATTACCCGAGTACTTTATTCATTTCCCCCTTCATGGGCTGTAAGGGCCGTGTGTATCTCAACTCCCGAAAGTGTGGTCGTGTAGGTCGGCGTTATGCTCTGCAGTGAAGAAGAAAACAGAGGATAAAGGCGGGCGGAGAATTCGGGCAAAGGACCGAAGAGCATGAAACGTAATGTCTTATGGACGGTGAGGGAACCATGCGGGGCTGCGAAGCCTGCGCTACGCGTGGTCGAATGCTTGCTTCTGCGCCACCATCAAGGCCGCACAGGCTTTGTCTTCTCCTGTCAGCAAGTTAATCCAGTCACAATGCTGCGAGATGGGAATGCCAGCGTTCAAACGTGCAGTGCAGCG
Organism: Amblyomma americanum; assembly: GCA_030143305.2. Taxonomy (NCBI): domain Eukaryota; kingdom Metazoa; phylum Arthropoda; class Arachnida; order Ixodida; family Ixodidae; genus Amblyomma; species Amblyomma americanum. The sequence continues at coordinate 254,910 of JARKHS020006460.1, forward strand.
CACGTTCGCGTGTGCT